>CALZFC010000049.1:2940000-2982500 GCA_945643635.1 Allodiplogaster sudhausi
CATAAACATTTCCTTGCCTATTATGGCATTTCGATCAGACGGATTTTCTAACCATTTTTAACCATTTAGTCGTCTGTGATCCTTTCACCATTTGCACAGCTACTTCACGTGCTTACCACGTCCACGTGTGAGAGAGCAGCAGAGGGCGAGACAGCGAGGGAGAGTGTGTTTGAAGAGGGAAGAGACAGGCTAGAGTGCTGGCGAGAGGTCAGCACAATCCCTTGCAGAAGCGCAACCGTCAAGCTCAGCCACCAGCCCGATGCGAGCCTGGAAATCATCTCTTTGAAACAAATTACACAATTAAGTCTTATATTAATAGTGCGAGTCCAGCAGGGCATAAGTTTTCTAAAATTCGTCACCAGAATTAACAAAAAAGACCGGAAATGCGCACAATGAACAAATAAATGTGAATAACTCACGGTCGGAACACAGCATGACTGGGAACTTCAAACAGAGGGCATGTAAAGACGCCAAGTCATTGAACGAGGAGCTTAGAGAGGGGAAGAAAGACGAGACGCAGAGAGAGAGAAAGAGGGTGGGAGAGTGAGAGAGACTGCGTGTGTGAGGAAGAGAGCATGAAGTGTTGGCCAGAGCCAAAGAAAAAAGCATGGAATTGCCATGGATATTTATGGATAAATGCCCATGCGATAGGGGATAGAAAATTAAAGTGAGAGAGTAAGAAAAAGTAAGTGAGGCAGAGAGAGAAGAGAAAGAGAGAGTGAGAGAGTGAGAGAGAGATGGAGAGGGCTAGGGATAGGGATAGTGAGAGAGAGAGAGAGCGCGAGAGAAAGAAATAGATAGAAATAGAGAGAAAGAGAGAGATGCATAGAGAAAGAACACAGCCATCTGGCGGACAATGCTAGTCCTCTGCCACACCACCGACCAACTGGGAGAGAGGAGGAGAGCGGGCACAGCGAGGTGCTCACTCACCCAATCGATACGAGTGGCGGGCTCTGAGGGGACGGGCGACATGACTGACTAAAGAGAGAGAGAGAGAGAGAGAGAGAGAGAGAGAGAGAGAGAGTGGGAAGAGAGTGTGAGTGATGCAGAGGGGTAGATCACGAAAGAAACTGCGAGAATGTAGATACATGGGAGAGCATGCGAGAGAGATAGATAAATCGGGTAAACGGGAGAAAGAGAGCGAGGGAAAGGGAGTGAGAGAGAGGGAGCAGAATTGGATCTCGGGATAGGGTGCTCGAGGCAGAGAGAGGCTACACCATGGAACGAAAGTGTTCAAGAAAGATTGGAGAAGTTGAGGGAGACAAAGCGGAGTCAAAGGGAACGGAAGTGGAGAGAGAGAGAGAGAGAGAGAGGCAGAGAGAGATACACAGAGAGAGAGACAGAGAGAGAGAGAGAGAGAGAGAGAGAGAGAGAGAAATGGAGAGAGAGAAAAGGAAGACGAGCGCTCAATCGACATGGAGACATCGATGACATGCATAGCAGAGGAAGCGGACTTTGTGCATCTCTTTCTCTGTCTATCTCTCTCTCTCTCTCTCTCTCTCCCTCTCTCAGTCTCTTTCAAATCTCTGCTTTCTGTCTCTGAAGGATGCATCGAAAAAGAAAAATGATGCGGTGCAGCAGCTTTCGCAAGAACCGATATATTTCGCAACCGAAGAATCTTGTTCTACTTTTGGTATCTTCCTTCTCTCTCCTTCTCTCTCTCTCTCTCTCTCTCTCTCACTCTCTCTGTTTTTATGTAGGCTCAGAAGATAGTAGTTTCAAGATGGCGAATAACGCTAGAGACTTCAAGTAAAGCGAGGTCGCTTGAAGAGGGGGACATAGGAAGGGGATAAAGGGGGTTGACGGAGAGATGAGAAGCGAGGAAGGCAGCGAAGTATCAAGTGAGGCAAGCAGAAACTGAAGCAAGGAAGCGAGGCAAGTGAGAGATCGGCAGGATGGAGGGAAGGTGTGTGGACAAGGATACAGGATAGAAAGATGGAAAGAGTTAGAGAGAGACAGAGAGAGAGAGAGAGAGAGAGAGAGAGAGAAGGAGAGAAACAGCAGGGATGCTAACAGAGAGCCGGCTGTCAAAACGTACGGCGATGCTGTTCCTTCTGATGGTCTTTATCTCTCACTCTCGTTCTCTCCAAAATTGCACTATGAAACGAGAAATATAAAGAACGAGACACAGTAGAACAAATTAGAATGATGAATAGAGAGAGAAGTAAAAAATTGTGTGCACTTCATTGTCATAGAAAGCACGAGAAGTGGAAATTATTGGAAGAAATTGAGTTTCAAGGCAACTCCCCGGATCTACGCACAACAGCTTGCCACGAAATAATGAACTCGATCCAGCGGAATCAAAGAATAATAAAACAAAATGAAATAACAACAAAAACCACATCAAAAGGCAACGTAAAACTTCTGCTGCACGAGAAATTCGCGTCCAACTTAATAATTCCTACAATGAACAGTTTACAATCTGGGAGTCACTGTGCCGTCCATTAGGTCATGAAGTAGGTCAGCACGATGTTTTCTAGGAAAAAAAATTCATTTGAACAGACGAACACGCGAGGAAAAATAATTAGCTGCGAAGTATAGTGACCACTCTAGAAATGGAATTGACTGTTGAATCATGTCCAATCCAATAGGAAGTCCTTTTCAGAGTAAACTTCGTTCGCTTTGCTGACTTCTTAGTTTGTATGTGACTCTTTCTAGCGGATTCGCTTCTGCTTATATTTTTATTTATTTATTTGACTTCAGCTATTCAATAATTTATTTTATTATTTATTTATTTATTTATCGTACATAATTTCACTTTCAATCTTCCATTTTTCCATTCCCTCTCGCTCTCTATCTCTTCCTCACTACTTGAATATCATTCTCTCTAACTCTCTCTTCCCTCTCACTTTCTCTTCAGCATGAGTACGTGGTTGCCTGCGCAGCCTTTGCTCTCCTCTCTTCCTCCCATCCACTTCCGCTCTCTCCTCTCCCTCAACGACAGCTTCATCGTCTTCGTGGAGGCTGCACATCCCGGAGACCCGCCACTTCTGCGTTGCATTCGTGTTGGCGCCGACGGCGTTTGCAGGTTGGCGAGGCGACTCTCTCCCTCTCTCCTTCGCCTCTCTCTCTCTCTCTCTCTGTCTCTCTCTCTCTTCCAGCTCATCAACCTTCTCTCTGGCCTGGTTCCCATCGTTCTCTCTGCCCTGGTGCCACTCGACGGCCTTCCCTCCCCACAACGACAGTCTCCTCTTCCTGCTCTCCTCCTCCGCGCGTCTTCTCCTCGTCGTGGACCCCTCTACAGGCAGCCTCGCGCGCGCTCTCTCCCTCGCGCCAACCCCTCTGCTCCCTCCTCCGCCCGGCTTCGGCCTCCTCCACCAGCAACTCTTCGCCAATTTCGTTCCCGGCCTGTGGCAGCGTGCGGCGGCGATTCAGGTAGTGCTGGTTCTACTTTTAGATATACTACGTCTTAGTATTCTGCATGCTGTCTATGGAAAAGAAGTAGAAAGGTAGAAAGATCGAGAGAGAAAATGAAGATGAATTGAACAGACGGTCTGCCTGGCGGTGTCAGCGTCAAGTGTTCCTCACTTTGCGCACGTCTTTCGATTTCAAAGCGGCTACGCAGTCATCTTCTGCCGCATAGAGACGGAGACCATCGACAGCCAGGGAGATGCTCTCGTTTTGGTGAGGAAGAGAAGGAGTGCAATATGGGGGAATGATAAGGAATGAAAGAGAGAGAGAGAGGGAGAATGGATATAATACATGGGAGAGACAGTTTCTTCGCACTCTGGATCTCTCTCTCTCTCTCTCTCTCTATCTCTCTTCCTTTGCTTCGCTCTCTACATCTCTCACTTACATATCTCTCTCTCTATCTATCTCTCTCTCAATCTCTCTGATACTCTCTATCTCTCGCGCTCTCTATCTTTCTCTCTCTATCGTCTCTATCACTCCCTTTGTCCCCCCTTAGGCTCTCTTCCCTGCTCTCTACCACTGCGGCCAGTCGCCCTTGCTTCTCCGCAGCCTCTCCTCCTCCGTCTGCCGCATCGCTATAACGGTGGCCGGCCTCGTGGATGTCTTCAATCTGGAGAGAGGAGGAGTCGAAAGAGTCGAGCTGAAGGGAGTGGCTCAGCAGGAAACACTTTGCAACTGTGGAAGGGTAAGAGAGAGAAAGATACAGAGAAAGAGATTGAAATAACCCATTGATTGGCAAATGAATGAGAAGCAAAGAATTTTTTTCCACACCACAAAAATACTCGCTTTATTGCACTTTGTCTCCCCTCTTGTTCTCTCTCTTTATCTCCCTCTCCCTCTCCCCTCTCTCTCCAGTCTCACGCGAACTTTGCGTGGTTCGCCGCGCACCACGACGCGTCGTGCGGCGGCGCGGTCGCGTTCGCCTCAGCCGACGAGCTCTCCGGAGGATTTGTCGAGAAAGGCCCATTTGACAGGGAGCAGCGAATTGTCAGGCACGACTCCTACTTTTCTATTTCTTCTTTCTTGGTGCTTTCGTATGTCTATATCAGTCTATAAGTTGCCTTTCTGTCCGGCTATGCTAGAGGTTTTGAGCACGGAAACGGATAGAAGAAAAAGATTCTCATAAATTATTATGTTGAATTACATATTAGTAAAATTCTTAAAATTTTCTGATCCTTTCAGTCTTCCTCCCGGAGTCACGTGCCGTGACGTCTCGCTGCACGGTGGCCGCTGCCTCGCGTTCTTCAAAGGAGAAACTCTGTTTGTGGTTAGCGAGCGACTTTTAGTGTGACAGCCGAACTACTCAAAGAGCTTTCTGTCATTTCCAACCTCTCAGATGAAGCGATACGTCGTGCCTCTTGAGCATATCGCGCGCGAGGCATGCATTCGCGCGGCAAAGCCGCGCGCTCGCTTCATGCTAAAAGGGGCGCGCGACGCGAACCATATTCCCTTTAGGGATACGGTAATCAGAGTGCTGGGATACGGTGGACGCCGTGTATGATGCTATGGATCTGTTCTTGGCTGCTTTTCAATAACAGATTGTGTGAATGGAGTGTCATTTTCCATAGCATCTTTCTCCTCTTGCACACTCTTTTTCTCATGGATCCCTAGAAAGTCTTTTAAACAACGCGATTAGTCTGTATCGCTGTATTAAAAAAATGGTTGTTGTATTACTATTTTATATTGCGTTTCTCATGTAAAAGTAGTACTTACAACAAGTTATCAATTCAAAACAAATCAGTTCCTTGCTCTTGTATGACTATGTTTGTCTCTCTTTATTGCTCGAAGGCAGTGCAGAACTTGGTTCTCAAAGGCAGTGGCCATGTCACAATTACGGTAAATTATTTCGGATCATGATAAAGTGCAGATTTGCCTCTTTTGGGCCTAGCGAGTTTATATCTCCAGTTTCACATCACAGCGAGATTCGGGAATTGGGTCCAACGAATTGGCAATAAATGCATAGGTATTCATAAAATTGCAGATGGACGGCAAAAGTAGAAATGTTACACAGATGAACTGAGATCGCTGGGGGAAAACACATGGTACAATAATTGTTGCAGTAGATCTCCGAATTTTTGAAATTGTAAAAGAAAGCTGATGAGCTCGGATTCCAATGGCTGGCTGACTAGACGTTTGAGTGAATTCTCTGAACAAAAAACAATTATGTAGCTCCCTGAATGCCAGCTAATAATATTTGTCTACGACAAATTAATCATTAAGTACACAAGTAGATAATTAAATGATGCCTCTCAATGTCATGTTCGCGAATACCTGAGAAGATGGGAGAGGCTGCCGTGTTTGGAGAGGGAGATGCGTTGCGTGCGGCGACGCGGGTAGGCCAGACACGCGGCTGTTGCCGTCGTCGTCCTTGTCGTACTTGATGACAATCTCCGAGTTTATCTCAAATTATTTAGTTTAAAAAAAATGAAGTAGATAATAATCTCTACTCATTTAGTGCTACAAAAATCATTGTATGAATAAATATTTTAGAAAATAAAAGTAAATAATAATAGTAATATTAATAACAATAATAATAAGAAGAAGAATAATCATTAACAAAGTAACCTGAAACGTCTGCGGCTGAATGCGGCCGTCAGGGCCGCGTTCGCCAGCCGACGGAGGGATGATAATGTGCTGCGGAATCGTGATGCCGCGATCGAGCGAGAAGCCATCCGACGGATGTGCGCCGTTTCCTGAACAATCGATAGTTGTAAATATGGGTAGCAAATACAAAATGTCAATGCTGAAAAATTCCAATTTGTTGACAAGCGTAAGAGTCTTTGTCGTTATTCATGGTTAGTGTCAGCGCTTCAGCGGTTTTCAGCGAGGACGGCCTTGGCTTTTGTTAGGCATACATGGTCTCTTTGAAAGACAATGTCGTTTATGTACGTGAAAGCAGATTGAAAACAACGTGTAAAAATTTTTGCGGACTTTTTTTGCCTTATTTTCAAGCTAATTAATCGGAGAGACGCACCGATTTGTGGCGGCTCAGGAAGTGGTCGATGATGAGGCCTCGCCGGCTGCAGGCGGTCTTCGTATGCCGCCGGCTGGCGTACGTGGCGCTCTCGCTCTCTGTCTCGCTCCCTCTCGCGCTCTCTGTCTCGCTCCCTCTCGCGCTCTCGCTCCCCCCTCTCTCGACTGCTACGTTGATGTCGATGGCTGCGCGTGCTTCGCTCGGTGAACTAAGCGACGTTCTTTTTAAGGAGGACGATCACAGAAAACTTATTTATACACGTTCGAATTGCCACCTCTGCCCTGGGAGTTTGCACTCTCTCATAACCGCGTGCTATTTCGCAGCTGGCAGGCCACTCTCCGCCCTCCCCCCTATGGCCAACCTCGCTCTCGCTCTCGTTCGGCCGCCGCTCTCTGCTGCGATGCGAGCGCCGATGGCCACGGCGGCGGCTGCCGCCGCTGCCGTGGCGGTGGCGGCCGAATTCTGGAAAATAAGGGCAGAAAAATTAGTTCGAAAATAGATACAAGAGAACAGGCATCCAAAAAGCGACAAATATACCCTTTATATCTTACTTTACACTCTTTTGTTTTGAAACGGTAAATTATATACATATATGTGACTAATAAAAGTCGTTATACGGATTTTTCCGTAGTCTTGACAGATTTCTTCGCACGGATCGAGAGAGAAGAGCTATGTCCCTACCTGTCTCCGAGTCTGACGAATAGTACGCGGAAGTGCCATTTCCGCCTCCGCCGACGGACGAACTTCGATGTCGAGATGGGCGACGCCGCTCGCTTCGATCTTCCTCTCTTGAAAAAATTACCTCTCAAAATGTTTTTTTTACAGTTTTAGAAAATGCCGTTAAAAGTTTTAACCTCGGGCGCCGTTGCCTGGAAGAGCTTCGATGTCGGCGGTGTCTCTGCTGGCGGCCGAAGGGATCGCCGTCGTCGTCGTACATGGAAGGAACGCTGCGCGAGTGCTGCAAAGAGAGCTCCTCTTCCGATATTATTCATTTCTCTATTCCTAGATGCATTCATTCCATATCGATGGACTCTCATAGTTACCTTTAGCGGGAAGTGAGAAGTGCTGGCCGAGATGCCCCCTCTTCCTCCACAAACTGGCTCACTCTGCGCGTCGTCGTGGCTGCCTGAGAGCAGTGCTGCAACCGTGCTTCCCTCTTCACACCGTGCCAATGCCATGCCATTAGGGGTCGAGGGACTTGTTAGGCATTATTGATTCACTATTCTTTTAGGTACAGACAACGATCAATGCAATACTATATAAAGATATAACTTGAACATTAGTTGCATAGGGATCAAGTGAGTAGGATGCGATGTCACACGCCTTTTAGTATTTGATTAAACTGCCAGAACAAAAAGATAAGAGAGCCTGCCTGAGATTGTCGACCAGGGTTAGTACAGGGCGTGCAGTAAACAAATTTATTATATATACATATTTTTTCTTTGAATTTATCATGTATAACTACCATACACTCCGATTTACCTCAAATGTTCATATGATCATAAAAAAAGTTCAAAGCGAATCACATTTAATTTTGAAGATGCTGGTAGATTCTTAAGGTTTAAATAAATGAAAAAAATATATAAGATGACAAAGCTTCATTTTGTTTTGTGGAGTTTATACGCATGCGGATGGATATCCCATTTCCAATAATACCGCTTCGTTATAAAGTTTTTTTTATTATTATTCATTTTTTCCTAATTATTCGAGAATCATTGCTCGCGCTACTAAAAATGCGTATTGCCTGAAGAAATAAAATATTATCTCTTTCCGAACCCAGGCCATGAAAGCGCTTTTAAATAAAAGAATGAACGGGTATAAGAGGGAGGGGGAGGTTGGTGCTTAAATGGAGAGAGAGCAAAGAGGACTCACCGATCTCCTGCTGATTCTTGACCCAGCTGCCGACGGGGTCGTCCGCATCGTACGACGAGGTCGTCCGGCGGCGAACGCCCGTTCGGCCAGGCTCCTTGATAATAAAAAAAAGGAAATCGAAGTTTTTAAAAATTATAATTGTAATGAAAGGTACATATATCAGGGAAATGATATGGCGAGCGATCAATCTAATGTGAAAAAGATAGAGAGAGAGAGAGAGAGAGAGAGAGAGAGAGAACGAGTAATCCAACGAACCCTTTCGTAGCTGTCAAATACGGGATAGGGCGGGCCCTGTGGCTGAGGCATCTGAATTGGCAGCTGCAGCTGCTGCGGATATGCCTTGAGCACTGGCTCATACGGTGGATATGCGAAGGGAGGAGGGGCCGGAGTATAGGCGGTAGCTGTCAAGGAGAACGGTCTTCGTCTTTTTTAACGTTAAATTATTTCATACTAATACGCAAAAGCCTGCAACCTCATTAAAACATATTCGCTTCAAAATTCAAGAGCGTATTTCCATGAATTGACCAGGCTGGGCCGGATAAGCACCGCGGCCGAATGCAGGGTGCTGCTGCTGGCGAGCTCGCTCCAGTCGCTCGTGCTCAGGGAAAGGGTATTGGTCAAACGAGTCGAATTGGTTCTCCAGCAGGTCGCGTCTGGGTTAAGTCATTTATATTCTCTATTATAATTCTTAATGTTATATCGTTGACGGCCGATTTAAAATTTTATTATTAATGGTATGATTATTCGAGACCAACACTAACTTGTGTATACTCCCTCTCTAATAAAAGAACGAAAAAAAGTGTTTTTGTAAAGCTGTATTGTTGCCGTAAAATATATTGAGTTTAAATACAGTAGATTGAAAATACATGAAAACCTCGACGATCGCTGCGAACGAGTGGATCGATAAGCGACAGTCCGATTCTTGCCCTCGAAGTAGTCCGTCTCGGCCCGCACGCGATGATAGAACATCGCTACCACCACGACGCAGTACACCTGCTTTGTACTTTTGAAAAAAAAAACTTCTTTGAGTACTACGCGAGGTGCAGGCTGTTTAGAGTGGCATCACTAGAACGTTGGGGAGTGTTTTACAAAGAAGAGAAAATTACGGTCGAGTTGCATGACTCGGGGGCTCTTCGATTTTTGATAAACAGGACAGTTCAGCCTGTATATATTCTTACAAATCAATATTTTGATGATAAAGTGACTTCGTTACGGTCAAACTTTTATGACGAACTTGAACAGTTTGTATATAAAACTGCACAATTGTATGAAAATGTGCAGGAAATTGGAAACTAAATAAATTTGCAAATATTCTAACATTAATAGCGACGCCAACAATCTCGAGAATGGTGATGGCGAGCCAATAGTCGCGGACGTCGCCCGCCCACCACGTGATGCAGTACGCAAGAGAGGAGAGAATCGACGCGACCATGAAGATGAACCACGGGAACATCAGGTAGCGAGACCACTGCAAAGGGTGAGCACGTGGCCGAGTGGTAAGTGGACATGAGGCTCGCGCGAACAGCCAAGGTTCGATGCCCGTCGTACCGTATGGATGCCATAGATGAGCGCGACGGAGGCGAAGAGCAGAAAGAAGACAGAGATGAGACAAAGTACTTGAACGATGAAGAGGCCTGTATAAGGGGTTCGTCAGTAACAAAAAGAATTACAGAACTTGACAATGGAGAATAACTCATCGTTATGCTGAGCATTCAACCTGTCTACCGTTTCGCTGCCCGGGGGGTTCTCTTAGAAATCTTGAAAGGTGCTATGATAAAAGTTGCACTACCCATGCCACTCTGACTGGATCTATGACTAATTGTAAGCGACATGCGTAATCAAAGCTGATATATTTAACGAAATAAGAATTATTTGAGCCTTTCCTGGAATTAGTAATTTGGCCTTTTCTGGTCCTTGGACCTTTTGAGGCCTGCGTTGCCCGGTCAATTTGGAACTCCATCTGGTACCCGTGTGGCCCAGTCAATTGGGAACCCCTTCTGGTACCCGTGTAGTATCGCTGCTCGGGACTCTGCCAGTAGCTCTCGTAGTACGAGGGCACGTCGTATCTGCCGTACGTGTTGTAGTTGGGCAGCAGCGTGTTCGCAGCTCGATCCATTTCGTACTTGATCGCCGCCATCTGCCAGCCAAAGATGCCTAGCTGTGCGACCGAGTACACCTGTTACGGAACGGGATGCGGTAGGAGTTTCAAGTTGCCTTTGGCGGGAAAATTCATAATCTCAAATTCCGTACTACGGTAGCAACAGGCAAGGCATCGCTGGCGGCTGGCTGGCTTGGCATTGCGTTTTGGAAATGTTTTTGGTTAAAGCCGTAAATGAATACACGTGTTTCGGATTACCCCCGAGCAGCGGGCGGATACGGTAGTTCTTCTCTTCTTAATTTTCTTTGCGGGACTCGCGGATTACGCTAGACTTTTACTGTTCGAACCCTCAATGATAGCAGCTGTCCGCGAGGTGGACGCGCCAACGCAGGGGCAGTAGTACTCGCACTGCAGATTAGACTGGGACATCGTCACGGAGCGGCAGGAGTTCAGCACCTGGGTCTGCCATCCAAACAGGATCAGCGAGGCGAACGAGTACACCTAGGGAGAGTGAGAGGGAGATCTCCTTCTCGCTCTCTCTCTCTCTCTCTCCCTTTCTCTCTCACTCGATATTTCTAGCTCTTCATTTTATCATTCTCATTCTACATCTGTATCCCCCCGTTATTTGTAATCGTCGAACATACCTCTACTATTGTTCTTCTCTCAAAAGAAAAGAAAAGGATATACAGCTGACAAAAAAGCGCTGCAATCAAAGCCACCAGCCGACAGATGCAAAACTAGGCTAACAAAAATGACAGTAAATTAAAATAAAACAATTTAAAGTACAGAGCGCGACGAACCACGGTCCAAATGCCGATGGTCACCGCTCCATCCTTGATGTTCCAGCAACAACACGGATTGCATGTTGCTTCGCGTTCTCTCTGCATCTCTGCCCTCTCTAGCTTTCTCCTCTCTGTCTCCCTCTCTAATCTCTCTCTTTTCTTTCTTTCTTTACTCGACTCCTAGTACTGCTTCGTTAAGCAGCTCAAGTCATATCCGTCGTCAATGGAAGATGTGTCGTGTCGTTAATTCAATCCTGGAAAATATTACAAAAATAATTTAAATTTTTAAGTAATTCTATAAATAATTATATAAATAAATAAATTCATGTATAACTATTAAATTTGTAGTCACACACCGAAAGGGGACCTAGAGACGCATGAGGAATCTGGTGAGTCATGAGGGAAAGGAGAAATGAGTATGAGGACATGTGACGGAGTGATAAGAAAAGAGGGAGAGAGAGAGAGAGAGAAGGAGAGGGAGAAAAGGGAAAAAGAAGGGATAATGGGAGAAATAAAAAAAGTGATGACGCCGCGGCATGCGAAAACAGATGTGAAATTAACGTAGCAATCCAACAATATTGTGTACAACACTATGTAGTACGTACAAACAGTGAAGCAGCAACAAACCAATCATAAAAGTGCAAATGCTTCCATTTGATCTTTCTCTTTCCATCTCTCTCTCTCTCTCTCTATCTCTCTCTTGCTCGCACTCTCTTTCTCCTTATCTCTCAAAACGATTTCCCTCATTGCCAGCTATTTTACTGCCTTATCGTTCTCATGCATGAAATAATTATCCTTTCTCCTTTGCTCCGCAATCTTCTTGGAACAGGCACTACTATTTCTTCATCTTCCTCTCCTCTCTCGTTGCCTCTCTTTCTTTGTCTCTCTTTCTCTTTGCCTCTCTCTCTCTCTCGTTGCCTCTCTCTCACTCTCTCTCTCTCTCGTTGCCTCTCTTTCATTCTCTCTCTCTCTCTCTCTCTCGGAGCGTTTCTTTCTTCCTCTCTCTCTCTCTCTCTCGGAGCGTTTCTTTCTTCCTCTCTCTCTCTCTCTCTTGTTGCCTCTCTCTCTCTCACTCTCTCTCTCTCTCGTTGCCTCTCTTTCATTGTCTCTCTCTCTCTCGGAGCCTTTCTTTCTTCCTCTCTCTCTCTCTCTCTCTCTCTCTCTCTCTCTCTCTCTGCCCGATCTTCTTTCTTTTAAAGGGCTTCTTCTTATCGTCTTCTTCATGCCCATCAATAAATGGCAATGGCTGGCAGTGCAAGCGTCTGAAAGAGCCCGATAAAGAAATGCAGCATTGGCTAGTGATTAGGGAAGGGAGCCTGAGTCATATACGTAGAAAATATGTTTATATCTTGCATTCTTTCTCCTTTCTCTGTGCCTCCCTCTGCTCTCCATCTCTCTTCCTCTCCTTCTCTCGTCCCCATTATTTCTCTCGCTACTCTCACATACTATCACATACTGTCAAGAAATGGTAATCATTCTCGCCATCTCTCTCTCTCTCTCTCTCTCTCTCTCTCTATTCAACCCCTTTCGTAGTCGCCGCAGGCCATTCTTCCTGAGACCCTTTCCTCACCTCTCCTCTCCTCCCTTCAGTATTTGCCTTCACTAGGATTAGACCGGACACGCGCGGTCGCGCAATCGAATGGAGGAGGCCGTTGCAGAAAGGAGAAGAGAAAGGAGAGGGGTGGGTACATGGCCCCTCACTGACCTCTACGGGGGCCATCAACCGATTAGTACATTTTGAAGGAGCGTAGGACACAAAGCTAAGTGTTACAAGATTTTTGGTCCAATGATTTTTCGACCTAGTTTTCAGTTAATTAAAAATAGCTTAACTTTTTACACAATAATTTTTCATTCGAATAATTTTTCGCCGAAGCATTTTCACAGATTTTGCTCATATTGTTTTTTTTCTTACGATGCGACCAAAAGTACTTTTCTAACCATAAGTATTGTAGTAATGCCAAGATTAGTTTCAAAGGCTAAAAGTGATAAGTCATAGATAACGGAACGTGCTGAGAAACGGAGAGAAAGAGAGCGGCAACAACTGAAAGAAATTAGCTCTCGTGGTCAGCAATATATTAATACTATTTACACATGTATTCTGAGGTAACGAATAATGGAGAGAGGGAGAAAGACGCAGGGAGGGAGAGAGAGAGTGAGAGAGAGAGAGAGCTAGGGATAGGTATAGAGAGATAGACGGAGAGGGATGGAGATGGAAAGAGAGCAACAGAGTGAGCCGATATGTTCAAAATAACAGTGATCTATGGAGATTATTTAAAATAGCCATGGCAGAGATAATTCGCTAAAGTGAGATTTCTAATTCAGCAAGTCTAACAATAAGTGTCTTTGCAATGCTTCTAATTCAGTTTGGTGCTACTGGATTTCGTTCCATAGCCGCAGGCTGTGTCACTTTATCGAGAAACGAGAATTTGGACGAATAATTATTGGACTAAAAATTAGGGCACCAAAACCTTGTATATTCAGAAAAGCTCTAGCTTATGACAACAACTGAAGTGGGATCAATCAATAAAGCATTGCTTATAAACAAACTGTTTTATAAATACTTGGTAGTACATAGAACTATTTAAATGAAAAAATTGCACATTTTCAAATGCAGAGCTAAGAGTTCTTATCTCCTGCTATTTAATTTGAAAACCTTTATTTTTCGCTTCTCGTACACTCACTCTCTGGTTGTGAAAGTGATCCGAAATATCCTATTCTCAACCTGGCTATGATCAGCAAGTGTTTCTAGCAAGTGTACATATGTATGTCCATAGATCTTTCGCTTATTAAGAGACAATTCGACCGACAGTGAATAGGAAGATGGAGATAAAGAGGGGGAAAGATAGCTAAGGTAGAGAGAGAGAGTGAGAGAGAGTGAGAGAGAGAGAGAGAGAAAGAGATGAAGCAGAAAGTGACACGAGTTGTCGTGCTTGTTTGCACTGCTATAGGTCCATAGGATGACTCACGATCCCTCGGATAGGGAAATGGAGAAAGAGAGATATAGAGATACATACAGAGAAAAAGAGAAAGTGATAGAGAGAGATAGTAAAGCAGACTAGGAGAGAAATTGCAGAATATTTAGAATGCAGCATAGCATCATGACTAATCGTCGAAACGCAGTGAGAACGGCATTAAAGTAATTAATTAGCAACAACTGATAATATTAATGAAAATATTATTATTATTTCTCAATCGTTGTTCGATAATAATAGGAAACGAATATTATGGAAAGGAAAGCAAGGAGTTCGCGGAACGTATCATTAATCGATCACACTGATTCCGGAAAGCGACGGCAGAAGAAGCTGGCTCCTTCGCGAAGATTGTACTAACCAGCATGGACTCACTCTCTCTCTCTCTCTCTGCTTCTCTCTATCTCTATCTGTCTCTCTTTGTGTCTCTGCTTCTCTCTCCCTCTCTCTCTATCTCTTTCCCATCTCTCGCTGTATTTCAGCCCCTGAAGCAGTCGACAGGCAGCGGGCGATCCTCGAGAGCATACCTTCTGTGTGTGTAGAGAAAAGAGGGCGAAATGTTGTCCGAGAAAGAGAGAGAGAGAGAGAGCAAGAGAAAGCTAGAGAGAGCAAGAATGAAAGAGCGGAGAGAGACAGAGAGAGAAAGGAAAGCATAGTAGCTTGTGACTCAGCTAGAGTGCTCTGGTCACACAAGTATTCCACTGAGGCAACCTACCGGGTGGTGCACTATGCAAATTCGAGTGCAACAAGCTGGATGAGGAAGCGGCGAGCCATGAATGTAGAAGGTTTAGTGCAATGAATATGAAGCAGAGGAGAACCAAGGCGTTTATTAGTACATATTCTAATTAAAAAAAATTTTGCCTTTTTTTGTTCATAAAAGATTTAAATTATCTTGATATAGGTTTTTTTGTGGAATGATCCGAATAGAATTTCATTGAACAAGTGATATAGTGAGATCGAGAAAATGAACGAGTGAGAGAAATAGAAAGCTAGAAAAGTGAGCGAGCAAGAAAAGCGAGAGAGAGAGAGAGAGAGAAAGAGAGAGAGAGAGAGAGAGAGATGAAGAAAGAGAGAAAGAGTAAGAGAGAGTGATTGAGACAAGAAGGATAGAGAGGGAGAAATAGCAGGTCGGATACGATCATAGAGGATAGTCATAAAGGGTGGAGGGAGGTAGGGGTGATGAAAAGAGCGAGTTGAAAAGCAGTCATGAAGACTTGTATGTGTGTGTGTGTGTGTGTGTGTGAAGACGTGTGGGCGGTGACGACGAAGCGACTGAGTTGCATGCTGATAAGGAAGAAAGTGGCTCAGGGGAAATGGGGCGGAAGAGAGAGGGAGAGAGAGTAAGAGAAAAAGAGAGTGAGTGAAGGAAGAGAGAATGGAGAGAAAGATGGGACAGAAACAAACACTTGCGAGCAGAGGACGCGAGAGAAGAAAGAGAGATAGGAAGAGGGAAGAGACAGCATGATTCCGGCAAGAGATTAAGCAAAAGGACCCATTATGGTTGAATGGGAGAGATAGAGAGGGAGCGAAATGGAGAAAGAGAGAATATAAAAGTGAGTGTAGGAGGAAGAGAGACATAGAGAAGAGATAGAGGGAGATATTGGCAGAGAAAAAAGGGGCAACGTTTTCCTCGCCATGCTAGTGATAGGCATCGGCATGGTTCTGATGACAGCCGGTCCCGAAATTTAAGGCAGCGCCTGACGGAGGGTTTCACTGTCAAGCTCCTCTCTGTCTCTCACATTATTCCCTCTCTCTCTCTCTTTCTCTCGCTCTCTCTTTCGATAGTTCTCTCTATCGTTCTTCCACTAACTCTCTCGCTTTCTCTCTCCGAGCATTTGTGTATGACTGGTCCGTGTTGAGACACAAATCTGCCATAGTGTGTTGCATCCGTCTGCTGCTCGTAAAGCAAGCAGCCCTAGTTCGATGCCGGTGAAGACACAAACCCCTAAACCCAGAGATATCCATGTGGGCTATGATTAGTCTTTCTGAGGCAGCATCTTCCCTTTTTTGGGCATGATGTAACGTGAAAGAAAAATATGAGTCTTTTAACAACAATTACGTGAACTAATGTAAGGGAGCGAAAACAGCGAGAAAGGTATAGCAGTCGAATAAATAAATTATTAGATGGAGGTGGACGGCTTTATACATACGTCGTTCATCTTTGGACGGGTGGGCGGAGTCTAAGTGGATGTCAAAGGGGCGCTCGATCGAAGCCGGCGTTGTAATCGGCGTTGTCACGCAACGCCAGTCGCAGCAGACGCGTCTCTTCCAGGATCATTGAGAGCAAGCGAGTCTGGCGACGGGAGTTCGCCACGAGTTCCTGTCGAGAGAGGGAGAGACAGTGAGAGAGAGAGAGAGGGAGAGAGAGAGGAAAAGGAGAGTACTTACAGAGAGGAGTGCGGTGTGGGTTTCGTCGGATGAAGTTGCCGGCCGAGCAGAAATGGCCATGGCGGGGGTGGGAGCAAGTGGCAAAAGTGGAAGAAGAGGAGGAGTGGAAAGCCCCTGCGGCAGATGCTGGGAAGAGGGGTGAACTTGTTGCACCTGGACAACCGGCTTCTTCTCGACATGGCAGTGCAGAGGGGGCTGTTGAAGGGAGGAGCGAGCCTCAGGGGCGGCTGCTGGCGGCTGCGCCTGCTGGCATGGCGTGGACGAAGTCGAACACTGGCCAGCCTCGCCGTTCTCACGCCGAATTCTAGTAACATCTGCAAGAAATACTTTGAAATCATTTTGTATTGAACGCTATGTAAGAATATGTAATAGGTACATTTGTTGATTCGAAAATGGTTATATATGTACATATGTAATTAATTTAAAAATAGAAAAGTGTTTAACGGAAACGCTAAACAGCACTTAAACATACCTTGACGAGACCGCTTTATTGGGATAACTTTAGGGCGTTTGGCCGCAATCTGCAAGTATTTCTTAAACTTTTAATTGTTCTTGTCGCCGTATATAAAATAAAAGAGAGGATGCTTCATTTCTCATACAATATGTTACTAAGCTAAATAATTACACATTAATTATATGTGGAATGGAATTTGGCCAGGTTGAGCTGGAAACTTCGATTGCAAGAGTCCCGAAGTCACAAAAATCTCTGGGCCCGGGGAAAATTAACAGTATCTCTACTTTGAATTAGTGACGCTAGTTATTTAACCACAAGTTTCTATGGAGAGAGGCGAGGAGCAGTGGCACCTTTTCTGTGGATTGTTAACACCACACTTTTTACCTGCCCGTCAGGGACTTCGCGGTACGAGTTTTTCCCTTATGGTCTCATTTAAACAATAATTCCACGTCTACTTACGAAAAATAAACTCGAAACAAACATGCAACGGATTAAATCGTTATTTGAGTAGCAAGGGTTTCAACCGTTGCTTGAGAAGTTGATTCTCTCGATGGATCAGCGGCCACATCATCCTCGTCTTCATCTGACATCTGATCACACGACTCTGAAAGTTTTTAAGTTTAATCTTTTCTTTTCGCCACCCATATCCATATGTGATCAAAGATGCCAACGGGGCTAACATTTTCTAACATTTTCCGGCCCATCGGGCCCAAACTCTCTGCCCGACAGTACTTTTATGGGCCTTACCCCGTACGAGCCGGATTTTCAAATTCGGGTAAACTTTATTTTAAGTTATACCTAACTAAACCAGTAGTAAAATCTGTCACCTAAAAATCCGATTCAATGAATCAGTTGATCATGCACCAATTTCTTGAACAACCGGGCATACGAGCCGGCCAGAGACTGCCCAGTCCATACCAGGCCCACAAAATGTTGGGGCCCGCTGGCAAATCTGGCCGGCGCGGGCCGAGCCGTTGGCATCTCTGCATACAATCCACATTAGGATCTTATGTATTAAAGGAAGTATCCGGTGAATAATTATACAGTAGCACTAGAGAACCGCTTTGAATGCGCGCGCTCATAAAGTTGCCTGTCGCTCGGGCGAGAGAGCATGTGAAAACGGAGGGCGGCTCTGACCTACCGTAGCTAATTCTCTACCCGCGATTTTTCACGTTACTATTGTTCAGAGTGTAATGGAAGAAAATCGCTCAAACTTTCAGTATGTATGTTTTACGCCAAGATGAAGTTATCCATATAGAGAAAACCCTAGGTTATTTATTCCTCGGATACCTCCTTTAAACATAATACATACGGGAATAAAAACATGCATTCTAAAAAGTATGCATTTTTTTCCGAATGGTAATCTATGTTTATAAAGGAGTAAAAAGCGAACAATTAAAATAAATAAATTGTTATCTGAAAAAAAACCTGTATGTGATGGAGTCCCCTGCGTCTCCTTTCGCGCCAAGCCACCAGCTGAACTCTGTATAAGAAATAAATTTTGTTTAAGATACATAAAAATATTCTTATATTATTAAGTTGAAGTGCATTTCACAAGAAATGCTTTAAATAATTCGTAAAATAACTAAAGATAAACAAACTGAGCAGAATATTCAATTTAAAAAATTCTTCTAACTTTTGCGGTTTCCATTGGCAAGTCCTCCTCCAGGGGCAAATTTTCGTTGTAGAGAAAATTGTAGAGCATCACCATTGATGTCTAAAAAATGATAATGTAACAGGCAAAACACAGGAGGAATCATCGGTGCTAAAATAAATATAGTCAATTTCAATAACAATACACAGCAAAAAATGGTAAAAAAAAATCGCTATTAAACGAAGGCGTACCTTCAGAGCTGGAAAGCGCAGGAGATACTGTTGTCGGTTCTTCGTGGGCATTCTCGCAGCCTCAAACATATGTATATATGTACATACATATATGCGCTGTTTGGATGCATTACTTACTGTTTGCATTTTGACAATCATTTTGGATAGGCAAATGTAAGAAACAGTCTCCCAATATTTAAAAAATAAAATGAACAAGAAATAATCAGAAAAAAGAAAAGGACCACCACTGCTGCGTAAAAAGTAAGAAACCTCAAGGGCGCGCTGTCGGAAGCGTTTGATGGACTGCTTGAGGTGCTGGAGATGGCGCCGGACGCGTTCGAAGCTGAAGACCTGCCCGATCTCGCGCTGCAGCTCAGAATCCAACTCGGGCATCTTGTCGCGGATATCTGCAGCTATGTATTTTTACCTTCTTTTTTTATTGCTTTTCCAATTTAATTGTTAATTTTTGCTCCTCCAATAACATTTTTTGGCCATTAATCTATGCATATTTTTGTTGCTTGTGAAGATGAAGAATACTGTACATTCGGAGTATTTCCCAAGGAAAATTTGTTCAAGAAAGACAATTTTCCATTGCTGCTTGTTAGTTGCAAATGTCAACGAGTATAACTTGAAGTGTTGAAAGTGTAGCTGTCGGTCGAGGAGTCAAAGTCAAACATGAGTTCCTGATTCCCTGGCTCGAGCAGAAAACGGGCGATCACAACGGATGCCTCCTAAACCCGGCTGAATTTTGTAATCTTCATTCATTACTCAGCTATTAAATCGGCAATAAAGTACGCAATTTGAGCCAACGTCTATCATTCATAATTATTAAGAGAGCGAAAAAACGAGGATAATAGTTTGTTTGACAATAAATATTTTCCATATATTGTTGTTGCATCGAAGGAACGAGACAAAGCCGACCCCGTAGATGTACTGCTGTTTGGCTTCCGCTCTTCGCCTCTTGCGCGCACGATGGAAAGAGGAGTCCTCGTTTATCTGCATAGCTATGGTCATAATAACAAAATGTTTATTCCTTTAGAAAAAAAAATAATGGTAATAATTAAAAGTTGATGTTCACCTGCCTCGCACATTAGTATAGTTTTTACACATGAGTTATGGCTTGCCAGTTCAAAACTCTAATATCCATAATACTTTAAAAGCAAAAGTAATGGTGTAATATCGAGGAAAAACCATAAACATTGTAAAACAATTAGTATGACTTGTATAATTCTAACAAACAAACAAAATAACCACTAGCGGCGCCGCCGCCAGCGGCGGAGAAGTGGAGGCGGCGGCGTTGTGATAGATGCCATAGTGGCCTCCCTGCTGCTCCCCTCCTTCTATGTCCTCATCCTTTGGCACTCCCTCACTCGCAAACAGCTCCTCATTACTGCTGTTTCCCAGCATGACGCGACTCTGAAAAAAAAAGAAAAGTTCGTCAAAAAAAATTGCCAGTCTGTTCTTGATCAACGTTATATATTGAGGCAATATATTGAGGCAACAACATTTGCGAGCAACAGAAAGAAGAGCTAGCTTCAAAAATGTGTGAGGCAGAATATGCTCTCCCTCTCTCTTTCTCTCTTCCCCACACACTCTCTCTATCTCTTTGTCTCTTCTACTGGGACACAAGGCCGAGTGCGTGCTGCTCTCAAGCCTATGATGTCTCTGTTTCTCTCATCTCTCTATGCGAGAAGCACGCAAGCTTGCTGTTGTCTCTCTTCCTCTCTCTCTCTCTCCCTATCTCTCTCTTTCCCTCTCTGCTTGTGAAGTGGACGATGCCGCCACAGCACACAAATGCTGCGGAAATGTGCGGAGGACACAAAAATCAATGTCTCGCTGTAGCGAGAGAGCACAGCAAAAGAGAGAGTGAGCAGAGAAACGATGCAACACGCAAAAATCTTTGAACGCACATACATATCACAACTAAGTGCGAAATGTCAAACTGATGAAGTTAACAAAATCCCGCATTTTTGTTTGGTTCTCAAGTCGACAAGAAAAGTCAATTTTAATTTGTTCCATGCTCTTCATATTTCTCCTTTGTCTTTGTCGATGTCAATATTTTGGTTCCTCTGGTTTTCAACAGTGACCCTAATTAGGCTGGAGCGGAGCCTAGGACCCTTCCTAAATTTCCCGGATTTGGTTGACCAAAACCCTAATTAGGGTTCAAGTTTTGCCTTATTAGGCACATGTAGCAAACTTTATACGGCATGCATATAATGACATATATGAACATTAACCGCCGTAATGCCTCCTTAAGGAGGCATAACGGCGGTGGCGAGTCGTGTGAGAGTTCGCCGCGAGGCACGGTGGCCGCTTGTCGTACGAGACATCGCGAGTCAACTTTTCGCACGTTGCATCCTTACCGAAATTGAAAGCATTGAGCGAAAGATGATGAAAATGGAAAACTTTAACTTACTTGTGCGGCGCGACACTTGGCCCAAACTGACACTTGGTCCAATGGCACTTGGCCCAAACTGGCACTTGGCCCAAATTATCCTAAAAAGAAGAAGAAAATATGACTTTAGCGTTAAATTTAGCGTTTACGTTTTAAGAGGTAAATGTGGTAAAAAAAAAGTGAACATACCCGCTTGGCGCTGTCGATAAACTAATCGTAGTCCCTCTGCGTCATCATAACGAACGCAGAATCCTCAAACAAAACATGAATGACAAACAGAAACACAAGAAAGCATGTTGTAACGAAACAGCAGTACTTCTGCTTTATTTTCATTTTCAACTCGAGGATGACTATTCCAAATCGTTGCCGCACCAAAACATACGGTCTGCGCACCAAAAACGTCTAGGCTAGAAACTGCCTAGACTAGGGAGGAATCCCGCTCCAGCCTCACTAGGCACATTGTGAAAAACCAGAGGCGGTATGATCTTAAAATTTCAGGCGCTAACTCAGTATTACAAAAAAATATGTCAACCGAAGCTTCATTTTGAATTCTTTTTCATATTTAGATACAACATCATTAGGAGAATCTTCTCAGCCAATGAACATGATTAGGTCTGATTTGGTGATTTCCTTTATCAATGATAAAAGAAGCTCTTACTTTATTGTTTGGGGATGTGGGTAGAGACAAAATAATGGTACAGCCGCGCCTTCATTCGCAAGAAAGTTCGGTCAGGGGTCCCGGAACTCAAAAAAAATTGTTCTGAGGTGTGCGGGAACTTTCCCGGACTTTTTATATGCTACAGCATGGAACCTCGGAGGTTTTCTTGACCGGGAAGGATACCGGACCGATTTTGCGCAAATGCGCCCAGCGCTCCGGGAAAGATCAAGCATCTTTGAAATGCCCCGCATTCTCCGGGAAGGGTACCGGACCGATTTTGCGCAAATGCGCCCAGCGCTCCGGGAAAGATCCCGCATCTTTGAAATGGTGAGAAATAGCGTGTAAAGGTGGAGGCGCAGACAAACCTACTCGAGATATGGTTTGTCTGGCCTCTCTCATTTCGTGGTTATCTTTAGTTTTCTCTCGCACTCAAAGCAATTTCCGGGAAATGACGCTCACCGACCCTCGAACCCATGTCGCGTTTAGGTGCGGGGGATTTTTTTCACGGCATCTTTCTTTCTTTGTTTGTTTCTTAGTTTCTTTCCTACTTACTTTCTTTCTTTCCTTCTTGCTTTGTTTCTTACTATCTTTCTTTATTTCTTACTTTTTAACTTACCTATTCTTACTACTTTCTGTCTTTCTTTCATCCTTTCTTTCCTTATTTCATACTTTGCCTCCTACTTTCATCCTTGCTTTCTTTCTTTCAAACTTTTTTCTTACGTCTTTCCAGAAAGCTATGAATTCCAACGAAAAAGTTACTCCTTCATTCTCAAGAACTATATATTTTCTCACTTTATTTTTAGAGAATTCATCCGGTTCTCCGTCAAATGATTATTAATACAGCTGAAGAAAAGCGATGTAATTTGAGCCAAAAAATGCAAAAAAAATCAAGTCGTCATTGTTAAGTCAATACGCGTCATTCCCCAGCGACAAAACATCAGAGAGGACGGGTTTATTAGGCAGCGTTACTCGACAGAGAGAGAGCGAGACGACAGAGAAGAATACTGGGTCCGAGGCGTGGTGGTCGTTAAAGGGGGAACAGGAACGGGAACTTCGAGAAGGTCGACGGGAACGGCGGGACGGCGGGACGGCGGGAGGAAGCAGGGAAGGGGCGAGAGAGCTAGAGGCTCTTCGCCTCCAGGCACCAGATCCCACATTAGTCATAATCGGGACTTAAGTACAGTACAGCTAGGGGCGGAGCCACATAGAGAGCGAGAGAGATCGAGACGGCGAAAGGGCGAGAACAACAAGGAGGAGAGGGAACATACATACAGAGATAAATAGAGTAAGACTACAAACTATATGCAGTCCCCTTTACACCTTACCCCTTTTAACGAGGTCCGTCCCCGGACCGATAAAGAAAAACCCAAAATATGTAACTAAACAAGTATCATTGTGAAGAGAAAAGAAAAAAATTACAATTTAAACTATGTATAACAGTGACGAATGAATTTTGAGTAAGCTAAAATGAACGAAGGCTGAGAGGGAAATCAAACATGAGACTGCGCGCAACGATTTGGCAAGTGGACAGCTCGAATTAGAAAATTTGAATTTTTGAGTGAGGCGTGGTAGGCCAGAGTGAGGTGTGAATGCCATGAGTGGTATAGTTAGAAAAGAAAGGAGACAGAAGAGATTGAATGCAAAACGGGGAGAATGAGGTTTGGGCAGGTGTGTGCATGAAACAGAGGTTTGTTTCGTGTTATTCTCTGGAATAACTTTCAGCGTACGTGGAGCTAGTAAGACCGAAAGAAGTAAAGAGGTTATAACCACTACCTGTGAATTCCATGGAAAACCAGGCCGCTGCCCAAGAGGGATCTTTTTGGATTTCCCTTTTTTTCTGAGCACACACCGAGAAAGATAGTTGGATGAAGTTGTGTCCGAAAAGGGGAATGGACTGAGAAAGAGAGGTAGAAAGAGAATAGAGAAAAAGAATGGGAGCCTCCGGGGAAATAGAAACGGTAGTTTCCGAGCAACTTGCCAACTTGTGCTTTTGCTGCGCGCGTTCTTGAAGGAGTGAGAGAAACGAAAATGCAATGGTAAGTGAGAGACGAGAATGTACATACTATAGACTTAGTAAAATTCGCATCTACATATCTCTAGGAAATTAGCTAATTTTGGCATCAAAATGACTTAATTTGGGAGAAGAAGGATCAAGAAAGAAAAATACGAATGATAATTATGTGTGACTGGTGAGAAAATCACAAAATTGAGGGAATACTGGGAGTCGCTTAACTTATGAGGTTGGATTCGGACAAGGCTGGGAGGGAGGGCTGGGCTTGACATGTCTTTTTGTGGGAATGTTGACTCCTTGGCTTGGCTTCGTGGTTTCTCGTGAGAGGGCAAAGGGCATGAGGGCATGAGGCTTGAGTCGCGATGAGTTCGTCTCGTTGAGCGTGGGATGTGATGACGGCCTTGTCAGCTACTGCTTGTGCGCGAGCCTGAAGAAGCGCGGTTGCTTGTCCCTGAGTGTCCGTGATGGCGTCGCTTCGGTCTGCAAGATATGTTGTGCCAGATTTGTTCAGTGAATTGGACTCTAACTCTTTGAGTCAGATATCGGCTTATTGCCTTAGGAGTAAAATAAGAAGAACTGTAAGTAAAATCACGAAAAAATTGACTACCGGAAAAACGAGGCAATGGCATAAACTTAAAAGGAAATAAAAGTTGCGAGCCTTTTCGCGAGTTGAAGAGTCGGGCAAGCGGGGAGCTGGTGACTCTCACCGCTCGTACGCGATGAGACGGGACCCGCGTGTTCTCGATCTGTAAACCAAGAGTGCAGAAGGACGAGGTTTGACAAAAGGAAAATAAAGCTGCTATTTAAATGACGACTTTCTGAGAAAGAAAGAAGAAAAGAAAATAAATTGAAATTTGAAATATCACCTTTCGGAGTAGGCGCGCGCCTCTTCGAAGGTCAGCAGGCCGGCTGTATGTGTGTTATGAGCGGTCCGCTGGAATCTCCGTGCGAGCTGGGCAGCGAGATTTCTTGTTACTTCTGCTCGTATTCACTGCAAGGGAAAAAAATAAATGACAAGATGAGAATTTTCAAGGAGCGAGAAGGAGAGAAAGCCGAAGAAAGAGCGAAATTGGAAAAAAAATAAACTCAAGAAATAGAAGAAAGTTGTAAAAAGGAATGGATAGCCAGACAATTGATGTTTAAACTGGCGGGGTAGCTGTGGTGGCCGAATACGGGTGTCTGGTCGGGCTCGTCCTAGTAGATGTTGGGAGTCGATTGTGATGTCGACTCGGGCGGGTGAGTCTACCATACAGCAATGACGTTGTGCTCATCATCGTTCGCTCTGCAATAAGGAAACTGTAAGCTGAGATGTAGTTAAAGGAAAGATAACTACAATAAAATGATGGGAGCCAAATGCGCATAAGAGATAATAAGAAAAGAAATGTTGGATAAGACAATTAAGGGTTAAACTGGCGATGCTTCTCTGGTCGGGTGTGTGCAGAAGACTTGGTTGGGAAGACTGTCGCGAATTGCATCGCAGTCGTCGGCGCGTTCGAATCGTGGAGACTCGCAGCACTCCACGGAGCTTCGCATTGAATGCGGCTCCTGCTCGTTGACCGGCTCTGTCGTCGGGAGCTATAGTCGTGACTGATTCGGCGGCGAGGTTGATTGTCCGGGCAGGAAGCTTCTCGTCGTTGCTGAAATGAAAAATATTATAAACTGAAATTCGGGCGAAAGTGAGACAGAGAGAGGAATTGATCAAACCCTTGAAAGGAGTGATGTTTGTCTCCATTTCATCTCAACCGTGAGCTTAGAGGGATTCTATATCAACTATTTAGTGTTGGCTTAAACTAAAGCGGTTATGATTGTTCGAAAGCTTTGGTTTTGATTGAGAAAAACGAAGGAGAGAAGACATAACTGAATGAAAGATAAAGCAAAATAAACCTTTGGAAGCTCTAGCTTCAAAATGTTGAGAGAGGAGTGAGAGATGACCTGACTTTTGAGTTCTTCAATCTCTACGAGGAGCTGGATAAACTGAGCTGCTGTGGAGTAGGCGGGACTCGAGAATGCCTTTGAGTTTGGATATTTCTTGCTACACTCAGTACGCGCGTGCGTCTGAGTGAGCGGCACTGACTGTGGAGCCCTGCATGATGCATGCGGCCCCTGTTATGGGGTGACGATCGTGACTTCTTCAGCTGCGACGCTTGTCGCTCAGTCATGCTAGTTCGTATCGTATCTGCAATGAAATAATATCGGCGTGGCAATGGTAAAAGTTTCTTGATTGTCGCCAGGGCGGGGCGAAATATGCGATGTGTCAATTCGATGAATGTGGTCGGTGAATTAGAATGGCGCGCCGCGGTGTTATATGAACTGTAATGAGAAAATTGAGAGATGGTGAAAGAGAACGAGAAGCAAAAGTACGGAGAAAAGTGAACAAACGTGAAAGAAGCAAATTCTTAAAACTGAAATTTGGAGGGAATTAGAGAAGAAGAGACATTGATAAGAGTGTCAGACGAAGAAAATTTATTCCTTCTCCTCTCTCACGGATACGCTGTCCCGCGAGAGCGAGTGATACACATATGTACCTGTGTTTGACCCTTTTTCTCATGATGAGGCGATCCGCTGCGAATGTAGCCTCTTTTGCATAGCACATTGCTAAGTCTGCTATCTTGACCTGTGGTAACTGAGGTTTGATAAGAAAAGTACGAATTTGTGGCCTGAAAATGCACACTTCGATTACTTATTGTCGGCCGAAACCATAATGACAAAATTAACATCGGAAATCTTTGGCATCATCATAAAATTGCAAAGAAGAAAAAGGAAAAGGGATAACGGAAGAGAAATAAAAAAAAAATAATTTAATTCAGAATATTGAAGGCATGACCGAAGGGTTGGTCGGCTAAAGATTCGTGCTTATTTCGTACCTGCTTTGTTGTGCGGCTATTGTGAGCGCGCTTGATAGATAGGCGTGTACCGCGGCAACGAGTTGTGCCTTGTCGGGGTTAAAGGGGGAATCCCTTTAACCTTTAATGCGGCTTTATTTCTCTGAATTGATGTATGCTAGCCGGAAAGAAAAATGAATTAAATTAAAAGGAAGGAACGTTCCTTGACAACTTTGTCTTAGGAAGGCTTCTTGGAAAGGTAATCAGAACTTTTATAATTTGGCTTCGTTTACGCTTTTGGGGCTAAATGAGTATCTATCTGCTTACCTGTTAGAAGAGAATTGACAATGACAAGGTTGATCAATATTGTTTACCGGGGAGGGTCACGCATGTTCTCCTCCGCGGTGTTGTCGAAGATTATTTGCTGCCTGTTGGCACTCTTGTACTTCGTCTAGCGTAAGAAAAAAAATAGAAGGTTCAAGTTCAGTACCAAGACGTGGATGAACTATGTGAATGAAACGCTTAGCTATAAAACGATGACGAGGAAATGTGGGAGAAAAGTTATTGAAAGGCGTGCCAAAACTTTGTGTCGCTAATTGGTTAGTAATAGTCGGCCTTCCGCGAGTATGTATGTCTCTTTTGTACTACTAATAGAGTGCGGCATTATGTATTTTGAGACTTTAAAATAGGTGGTGACTAGCCATTTTCGTTTCTAGTCTATCCATACTCTAATAGCGTGTTAATTCTTCGTTATCAATTGCTCAAATGTTTGCTTGCTCTCTTTAAATAGCTGTGAAATATGGACTGACATTATTCCTTTCGCTCGGTGTCCGTCCTGGTGAAGACCACGGTTGCTTTTGTATCCGTGTCACATCATTAGCTGGCTCGCTTTGTGATGCCCGCTTTGTGATGCACCTTGGTAGTATGGATAAATCTCTATGTAGAGCTTAAGGAGGAATTAATAAATAAAAGGAAAAGTAGAAGGGAAAAATTAATGGCTCAACTCAAATGAGAAAAGGTCGACAACGAAAACAAAAATGACATGAAATAGTACTGAAATGATCGCTGACTTTCTGGTTGAATTCACCAAAAGGTCAACTCTAGAAACGGCGTAGAGAACGGAAGAATACCTCATAGTAGACATCGCCGAGTCTCCAGGTGGGTTGTGTCGTCTTCTGGTGCAGGTTCACGACGTTATGACGTGATGGCCTTCTTTGTCGCTGCTTGTGGGATTTATACTTTGATCACTCTTGTGCGCGCATGCACACAAGAGGAACGGTGTGTAGTTCACATTTTTCTCCACTGGGGAACTCCTAACAAGCTCCTTCGTCAAAATTGAGGAAAAAAGGTTATGATGGTGTAATTGTCGCTGACTTCGTGGAGGTTCCTCAAGAATTTATGGGCCTGTGCCGGCATAAACTAAATCTCTGCGTAAAACAATAAAATAGAAAATAAAGAAAAATCAAAGAAATAAGGCTTCTTAAATGATGCGAGAGAAAAAAATGAATCATGCTGCCTAAGAAATGTTTACTAACTCTTTATCTTCGTCAAGGCTGCGGCGTGTAGTCGACTTCTTGAGAGAGAGCGGGCTTCACTACCATCTTCGTTTGGTGTACGTCCTCGCGAACGCATTGGCCGCATTCGCAGCCGTGTTTCCTTAAAGGCCAGCTGCCCTTGTGAGGCTTCCACTCGGAGGGCTAAATCTCTATGTAAGGATTAGGGATTGATTAATGGGAAAGGAAAAATAAGAAAGGAAGAGACCCATTAAACCAACAATAGTAACTTGACTGACTCAAGCCTGCTTGGGTGAACGCATAAAAGGAAAAGGAAAAAAAATAAGCAATAAAAATAAAAGCTAAGAAAGTCAAAAGGAAATAGTCACTGGCTTTCTAGTTGAGTTCACTCGAAACGTTGGTGCTAGCGGCTGCCTGAAGCCGTATGGTGTCGTTCGCATCTTGTCAGCTCATGACTTGTCGATTATAGGGCGAACTAATGTATAGTATTTGCCGGGGAGGGACACGCGTGTTTTCCTCCGCGGTGGTGACTTGTGGTCGTTTTGATTGACACCTATTACTGCATCCCCTAAGGAGGGGGGTGGGGTGTATGTTGTCTGTTATATATACCTATAGATGTATGTATATGTATAGGTTCTTCTTGCTTACTGAAGGAAGGATACCCTGAGAAAAATTTCCTACTAATCAATATATATGTATATCTCTATTTTCAGAATTGATTCACTTGTAAATATCTGTTATGTATTTCCCTAACAACTCTGCCCTGTTATGTATGTACGGTTAACATGGCTGTGTGACTATCGTGAGGGGGTGTGGGCCGAGTCTCTGAATATCTGTGAACGAGTTAACGAAGAGAAATAAAGAAAACAACTAAATAAATAAGGAAAAACTCGTGTAAAAAGAATGCCTAGCCAAACCGCTTGGATACGGCAATGAAATAGAAGAAGTAAGAAGAATGTTTTGCCCAAGAAATGTTCGTCTACCTTCTAGTAGTCATCGGTGAGTCTCCAGATAGGTTGTGTCGTCCTCAGAGGCTCGTTAACGGTTGTTCTGGCGTGATGGTCTTCATTGTCACTGCTTATGGGATTTAATATTTGATAACTCTTGCGCGCGCATGTGCGCAAGAGTATCGGTAGTAGTTCGTCTACATTTCTGATAAGAGAAGGGGAGGGCTGGTTGCTCACCTATCTCACAGTTAGGAGGGGTCATTCCTCCATGACTTTTAGCGTTGGTCTCTAAACACTCGTGTGACTGAAGAGAAACTCATTGAGAAAAAAAAATTCAAACTTATGAAAGGAAAAGAAAAAGGACCTGAAATAAAATCAGCTCTTCCAAGGAAAGTAAATTTTTCAAAAAAAATAAAAGGAGAATATGCGAAATGGAACAAACTTGCAGACGTTGAAGAATGCTGAGCCTCCTTCCGAGAGATAGAAGGGAAGAGCCGACTGCCTTCCCACTGAACATGCACATTTATTTGTGCGGCGTCGGTATTGACCCTTGTCCTGTCTGCCTCTAGCATGGACGCCCTGGGCTTAATGGCTAAATATCTGTGAGAGGCATTATTGAACAATAAAACTGAGAACAATAAAAAAAACAAAAATGAAAAAAAAAAAAACAAATAATAACTTAACCAAGCTGCAAGAATACAGAAATCAAAAAAATAAGAAAAGAGTAAGTATGACTCATAACATAAATTAACGGACCTTATAGTTGGCGTTGCTCAATCTCTAGTACGGTTGTGTCGTCCTCGATCAGTGGCTCGGGCTCATGTATTCATTGAAGAGGGTGGCAGTTACATAGCTGCTCACCTATCTTTCTACTAGGATGGGGCCCTTTCACAAGTATCAGCTTTAGTCTTTGATCACTCGCGTGAATGAGGAAAGACTCACTATTTTTGAAAAGAATAAAATGAAAAAGGGAAGGGAAACCGACTTGTTGAAGTTGTCCGGCGTCTTACTGTAGAAGTGAGAAAGAGAGAGAAAGAGCTGGCAGCCTGCCGGGGAAGCGAGTCGTCCCGGCCTCTTGCTTCTGCTTGTCAGCGCGGAGAGGGAGTGAAGAAAGAGAGAGATGGGTGAGAGAGAGAGCAAGGGAGAGAGCCAATGCGATGGAATGTTAGACATTGCAGTGAAAGAGGGAGCGCTAAGAACAAGAACGTAAACAAGCGCGGTCTAATCAGACCCAAGAATCTTTGTCCACGGCCATCTGGCCGATGACTGTGAAACTGTAGAGAAAAAAAAAAGGAAAAATTCTCGGTTAAAAGGATTTTTATCTCACATCTCATCTATCCCTAAGAGAAAGAATGAGATAAACCGACTAACATATTTCTATTATGACAAAAGTAATAATGGCATCCGGCTTTAATAAATATCCTTTCGAATAAATATTACTTGACAAGTAGACAGCTTCTTTCTATGTATGTACATACATAGTAAACGGTTTCGGTGTTTGGGTTCTACGGAGCAATACAGACGCGCATTACGATAAGGTAGTAGCTGCAAAATGAGTGCGACATGAGCTAACTGATATGCACTATAAGTGGGAGAGAGAAAGAAAAAAATAGACGCTGCTTCTGTTCTTCTCCTATTTGAATCTGCCAAGTGAGCAGGCAGGGGTGACCAGCCAGGTCAGACGCGAGAGAGAGGGAGAGAGAGAAATGGTGGAATGCCCGAGTGTGAAGAGAGGGTGAGAGAGAGAGAGAGAGATGAAATGTTGGAAGAAAAGCCGAGATGGGGAGAAAGAGACATTTTCTGCTGAGCTGCTCTTTGTGGCTACTGACGATGAGGCACTTTGTAAGACTGTCTGATACACGCTATTTTCTGTGGCAGGAAAATCGTCTGCTAACACTCTCTTGCCTCTTCTCTCTCGGACTATTTTGCTCATGTCCTCTCATTTCTTCTATTCAAACCATGGTTTAAAGAAGTGAGTGAATTGCCGCGATTATACACGAATGTGCCTAAGGCTGGGTGAGAGAGAAAAGGAGTTTACTCTCTGCTGACTAGTACACGTGAATCGCTTTCTCTCGCTGCTGGCTGTGAGAAGAAAAGAAAGAGAGAAAGACAGACGAGACATCGGGGTGCTAGAGACTGTGGAGAGTGAGAGAATGTAGAGAAAAAGAACGTAAACATCTCGCTGTGCTATCTGACGTTTGAATCTTATTCGCCGGCATCCGGCTACTTTCTCAGGCGGGGACGCTAATATCGCGCTTTATCATCTATCCATTAGCGAGAAATGAGAGGATAACAAGAATTTGATCAACAACGCCTGACCGGAAGAGATCTTTTTCTCTCTTTTGAACAAAGTTCAAGAAACTAGAATTTAGTATGACGCTTTTGCAAAATGCGGATGAGCGGGCGCTTCTCTCTATGTACATACATACATATGTACACTTAACACGGTTTTCCTTACTTGACTAAAAGCAAATTCTAGTGCAAAGAAAAGAAATTGTTCCTAATAAAGGATGTATAGGTTATGAGAGAAGTGGTGGCATGAACGGTGGCAAAGAGAACTGTAAATTGAGCCAAAAGATCCCCATACTTTGTCTATTTTCGCCAGGTGCTTGCGGGAGAGAGAGAGAGAGAGAGAGAGAGAGAGAGAGGAGAGATAACGGATGAGGAGAGAATCATATGTAGAACACAGGCGCTAGTCGGCTTGCGCTGATACTTTGGAGAGAGGTAGGAGAGACGACGAGAGAGAAAGTGAGATAGGACAGAGAGGGAGAAATAATAGAACTGACTCATAGCGGCTAAAGAGAAAGACATGTGTACATAATAAAAATCCCTTTTTCTTTGGTCTCTCTGCATTCTATCATTCTCTTCTATTTAACTTACACACAAGTAATTTTCGTCGCTCTCTCTTCCTTCTTCTAGATCATTTTAATCTCTTTCTTTTATTTCCTTTAAGACAACTAATACAGACAGGCATATGTACGCTCACGCGCCAGAATCATCTTGCCTTGAGGAGTCACGCGTGTGCTCCCTTCGGACGTAAACACTCAAAATTTTAGTGTTTTAAATATTTCTATTCTATTTCACTACCCGGCTTTTACTATCTATTTTTCCAACATAAAAGAAATATTTCTTGCCACAAGGATACACGCATGTGTTCCTTGCGGACGGGGTAAACTACATAAAGGGAAGATATTAGTGCTTAAGTTCCACTATTTAAGTGCTTAAAGTGCCACTATTCTTCCAGAAGGCAATGACTATGGGTGCCATAGTACCAATGCTAAACAAGTAACCTGCTTAAACGATATGTGTCTTTTCTGTCAAAAAAAGGTGGTTTTGTTGAGTGTGAAAGCTGATCAGTCCTTCCTACCCAGATTTTTGGAACAGAGAAAAACGACACAATCAAAAATTGGTAGTTACCCACATTTTCGGGTCAGACTTCCAAAAATAGCAGCTAATCTGCCCTTCCTACTTCCCGCCAGGGTGCTAATGAAAATAAAACCCTTTTTTTTTAAACCGCAAATTGTGAAAAGGAGGGGTAGGGGGAAAAAAAATTTTATCCCATAAATTTTGCCCTTATAAAACGAATTTTTGTGGTGTGAATGGAATTTGAGAGGAAGAAAAAAAAATAAAATAAAACTGACTGACTGTTGAAAAAAAAGGAAAATAAATAAAATTGACTGACTGTTGTCGCGACGATCGAGTTGAACCACGAGCTGGCTACCAGTCAATACGCGTCATTCCCCAACACATCAGAGAGGACGGGTTTATTAGGCAGCGTTAATCGACAGAGAGAGAGCGAGACGACAGAGAAGAATACTGGGTCCGAGGCGTGGTGGTCGTTAAAGGGGGAACAGAAACGGGAACTTCGAGAAGGTCGACGGGAACGGCGGGACGGCGGGACGGCGGGAGGAAGCAGGGAAGGGGCGAGCCAGCTAGAGGCTCTTCGCCTCCGGGCACCAGATCCCACATTAGTCATAATCGGGACTTAAGTACAGTACAGCTAGGGGCGGAGCCACATAGAGAGCGAGAGAGATCGAGACGGCGAAAGGGCGAGAACAACAAGGAGGAGAGGGAACATACATACAGAGATAAATAGAGTAAGACTACAAACTATATGCAGTCCTCTTTACAGTTACAAGCTTCTTTGCAGTGCAGTAGGAAGAACAGCTTACGACGAAATTCTAATTTGAAAATGTATATCAAAGTAATAAAATATACGAAAAAACATTTTCATGCAAAAGGAATGTTATTCACACTGTTTACTCCGGGAACTTTCCCGCACCACTCAAGATTTTCTCCAGGAACTTTCCGGGACCGGTGCGGGAATTCTGAAAGTTCCCGCACCGCTCCCGGAACTTTTACCATAGAATGAAGGCGCGGCAGAAGAAATAGCATTGTAAAATATTAAAAATGAAATTTTTTACAAGCAAAAACTGGTAGCTTTTTTATCAAATGATTAGAAATTAATTATCGAATTGTTCCCTATAAACAAAGCAATGTATCATTCCAAATATTTTAGTCTTTCCAAGGGTAATAGTTATTAGCGAGGATACATTGGTTTCCCTCCGATGCATCCGATCCCTCCTTGGTACCTGGGTGGACTGTATGTATTATTTATTTATTTATTCATACATCATAAAGATGTGACGACATTCAAATAGTTAATAGAAAAGTGACGAGTCAGCAAGTATGATTAAAGGGGAAGGGGAGGGAGGGGCAGCAGACCGCTCCCGACATCGCCGGGAGCGGTCTGCTGCCCCTCCCTCCCCTTCCCCTTGTTTATGTACCTGCATAAATGCATTCTCAAACCGGAATTAAACCGGCAAATCGACAGGAAGTGCAAATATAAATAGAAAATCAATCGTTCCGGAAGGTGTCATCGACAAAGATGTTAAGAGCCAAGCGAAACGTAACCTACTCTTTATTTAGGTATTTAAAGGAGGGCGGTCACCGAAAAATCATTTGAGATTTCAAATGTCTGCTGCCCCTCTCACTCTCGAGTGTGCAATTTTCAATAATAAGAATAAGAATAAGATTCTTATCTTTATTATTTTACTATTATTATCACTAATGTTAATTTGAAATATGTAATTTTGGCTTTTCAGATTGGAATCCCTTTCTATAGAATTGTTCCAGCGGCTTCAATTAAAACTCACCAGCAAACATCATTGCATGCCAACGCCCACCCCCACCGCCTTCAAATGTATGATAAACTTCAACTTCAGCATGAGGAATATCAGTATCAGGAATAGCAGGAATTAATAAATAGATGGCTTTGTACTCCTTTTGAAAGCTATGAAGTCTGCTCATCTTTCCGCTCTTTCCCATTCCCTCGCGTTCATTCGGTTCCTTTCATTTGCAACCAAGCACATAAACGTTGCAAAAGAAATTGCAAGAAGTGTCTTCTTCTGTTTGCGCTTTGGATCCGCCTTCATCTTTCACGAGATACTGTGTTCTGAATAAAATAATTTATTAATTCCATGGAAAATGTCCTTCTTCAGGGATAATATTATTATTAATCGACCACAAAAAAGAGCTCAAGCCATTATTTTGAACACTCAAAACAGAGATCGTTTAAAAATGTCAAGCAGCCACCTCGCCTACGTTTTACGTCTGCCTGAATGTGTCCAAGGAAAACAATAGAAAACGACAGCAATTTACATATGCCCATACTTAATGGCATAGCCATCAGAACAATCGTCAAAAATAGCGGGACAATTGAGGCTCTCCTTCCTGCATGAGGAATATATGTATGTATGTTGATCTAGAAGGAAAAAGTGGACAAGAGCGGAAAAGTATTTTTTGTGCTAATGAGACGGCTGACAGTAACCCATGACATTTTCTAATGGGTAGACTTTATCTTAAAATTTTGAACACTTTTTCCTCGTTTAAGTTCTGTTTTAGTAAATCTTTTGTGCATACTTTGAACTCTGATTTACTGGGGAGGGGGGAGGGGGGTTGAAGCTACCACTCGCTCGCTCAGACATTAACAATGTCTTTTCACGCGTCGGACGCCACTTCCTTAGGCTTGTCAGCTAGAGAAGGAAAGAATTGCAGGAAGAGACAAACACTCCACCACCTCCCACACGAGAACAATACAAATCGTTATAGAGCAGAGCTTGGAACAAAAAGGTATATTACCGCGATCAACAATTCACATGTTGTATTCCTCCATTTTGGGTGTTTTTTTATTATTTTATAATTACTTTCATAATCCCCCGTATAGTTCTGGTTCGCTCTCTTTTAGTTGCTATTCTCATCGATCCGTAAAATATAACTTTGAGAAAGTCTCTGCGACTTTTCCGGTTTATTTAAGTGGTTTTTCTGATTTATTTCAGCTTTATTCCCTATAGCAGACGTTCTCTTGCAAAGTGCGCTTCCTCATCTCTTTCTTCTTCTTCCTCTTCTTCTCGTATGATTCAAGTGTCTGCACCGAACAAGAGATCTTTGGCGCAGTTTCCATGCCCTCCTTTTCCTAACTTCCGTCTTTTTGTTACTTTCCTCAGTGAGATTGAGAGAGGGCGAGAAGGCGAGAGTGAGAGAGTGAGAGACGATGAACGCGACAGGCTGCGAGAATGGGAGAGTGCGAGAGATACAGACAAGAAAGCAAGCGGTAGATGAAAAAAAAAAGACAAGCCGAGTGCAGCTACAAAGTGCGCCAATAAATAAGGCTTCGAGTAGACAACGCCTTCCCGCTCAACTTTCATCGCTTATTTAGCTCTTTCTCTCTCTCTCTCTCTCTCTCTCTCTCTCTCTCTTTCTGTCTGTCTGTCTCTCTCCTTCTCTCTTTCTCTCTCTCCCTTCTCTCTCTTCGCTCTCTCATTCTCTCTCTCATCTTCTCCTATTCTCTCTCTCTCTCTCTTTCACTTTCTCTCCGCCTCTCTATCTCTCCTTCCCGCTCTCATTCACTCTCACCCTCTTCCTCGTTCTCTCTCGCCACTTTTACTGATATGTTCTATGTTATCTTCTTCACTTTTATATACTTCATCTTCTTTTATTTCGTAGCCGGCTAATCCATTGTTTTCATAGTAATTTGCCTGACCTCACAGAGTTTATGCATGTATTGAAATAGCCGCATAGGGCCTCGACGAAAAGACGAATCGCTTCCTCCAAAGTGGAATTTCTTTTTGTTTTAAAGATTTTTTAGAGATTCTTCCAAGCCAAAAATTTGTTCAAAAATATAGGAGTAAGAGAGATATTAAGAGGAAGGAATATAAATTGAAAGCGAAATCAGGGGAAATACTTTGGTTAACCAAGAAAACCGCACATGAACACGCTATGGAAGTAGGAAGGAAGGCGATTTGCAGGGAGCGAGAGAGTGAGGGATGGAGAAAAAGAGAGAGAGAGAGAGAGAGAGAGAGAGGAGGAGGAGGAAGTGAGAGTACAAAGTTGAGCAGATTAAAAAAGTAGATAGCGAACGTCTCCCTCGCTCCAGATGACTTATTCAGTAGTGCGTCTATGCAGGCATCTATCCCCTCGACCACTTCCCATGTTTCGATCAAAGGAAAATTAAGTGCATGGAAACCAGAGAGAAGGAAAGAGAGGGTGGAGTGAGAGAGAGAGAGAGTGTGAACGAGAGCGGGTGAGAAAGGGAGAGATATTGGAGGGACAATGAGAAAGAGTGGGACAGAGAGAGGGTGAGAAACAGAGAGATACTGGAGAGAGAGAGTGGGAACGAGAAGGTGAGATAGAGAGAGATACTGGATAGTCAGAGAACGAGAGGGAAGAGAACGGGTGAGAAAGAGAGATATAGAAAAGAGACGGACTACACTTAGAGACACGAAGTCATAGTGCAAAAGCTACTTTTAACATAAGGTCCTGACTTCCACCCATTCCCCAAATCTATGTACATATACGAATTTTATGCACATATGTATGTATTTCGTAGAATTTTTCGAGCTCTTTAACGGAATCTGTAAATAATCAATCTTCGCTTAGATAATTTCTTATTAGAAATAAGGTAAAGTTAATGAAAAAAATCAAGTTTCTGTGAATTGTTTGGGATGTCCTTCTGCTAGCTCGCTGGGGATCGCATCAGGGAGGTCACTTCACTTATGAAAGAATGAAATCTGCCAAGAGTGTAAACAGCACAGTCTGAAACTCTCTCTTTCTCTCTCTCCCTCACTCTGTTTCTCTCACTCTGTGTCACTTTTACATTCTCTCTCTCTTTCTCTCTCTCCCTCTCTTTCCTTTCTTTCCCTCTCTCTGATTCTCCCTCTTTGTACATATCTCCCTCTCTGCTACATTCCCTGCTATTCACTCTCGCTGCCTCGCTCTCTTCTTCCAACCTCATTTCCTTCCACTTTCTTCCCCATCGCTGTCGTCGTCCTCTGCCAATTTTTCTTACTTCTCGTTGTTTTTTTTTGAGAACTTATATCTCCTCTACCAACACTTTAAATGCCATTCGAACTCATAGATGCTTGTATTCGGTGATCCTTATCATTGTTTTCCATATTTAATTTTTATCTGTTCACTTTATCTTACTTCTTTTCCTTTTTCGTCCTTTATCTTTCTCTCTCGCACTCTCTCTCCACTTTTACCAATCTCTCCATCTGTTCATGTCTGTCTATTGTCGCATTTATCCTGAACTCCCAATGGACCCTGCTTGTGTGCATCTTTTGAGTAATCTAATCACACTCTTCCTTCTAGTCTCATAGCCACATCCTTTGCTCTCTCATTTATCCTATTCTCTCCTCTCTCTCATTCCCCCTCCTCTATCTCTACGCCGTCCTTACACCCTCATTCCCTCTGTCTTTCTCACGCTCTCTTTCTCATTCCTCAGTATCTTCCAGTCCGCTTTATTCGTTCCTCTCTCTTTCAAGATGAGCTCCTCATGTTCTTACTCATCTCATCTTTATCTTGCCTGATCGCATGTGATCTCCGGAGATTGTCTGCTTTCCATACCCCAGGGGAGATACAACACAGTGATGATGCTCTTGGCTCTTGCCCTGTCGTCCTCCAAGTCCCTCCCCCCAGGCCTCTCCTCTGACTTCCAAGCTCTAGAAGCCATGGAGTGGACAACAACGGCGACCGTGCAGCCCCCACATGTGTGCGTGGTTCTCCCTCAGCCTCTTCGACCTCTTTCGAAGCCCTCCCCCTTTTCACCCCTGGGAGGCTGTGCCTCACGTGTTGCGAAGGATATCGCCCAGATAAGAATGGAGCCCAATCCATCAAAAGCTCCAGCTAAACGTCTAAGCTTTTACGCGACGAGCACTTTTTTAAAGGCCTAGCGCATTCGTGACCTGGATGTTGCATATCTTTTTCTCTCTTATCCATAACCACTGCTCTCTCTCTGGCTATCAGTTCATCTTTCTCTCTCTCTCCCTATTTCTCTCATTATGCACACGATAACAAATATATTCTCACTCTTTCGAGCTATTCAGCTCGGGAGACGCTTCTTCTTTTGCTGCTCGGCTTTCCTTGTCAACATCATCATGGCTGTCTCCTGCTTTCCTTTTTTCCTGATATCCTTCTCTCAGACGCTAAACAAGAAGTAGTCGTCGTTTGCATTATTACTGTTTTGCTGCCTGATAAGTAAAAAAATTGTTCTCAAATATATCTTCAGCTCTCTGACGACGCCCCACTTCAGGCATTATATATTATTTCCTGATGAGAACGCTAATCCTTTCCCTCTCGCACATTTCCTGAACTTAATTTTCCTCCCGCGATTCCTCTTTCTTTCATCTACATTTTTCTCGATATCCAAAGCTTTTTTTTTTGGAGAACCTCCCCTTCGTCTCTCCCCATTCTCTCCTATGTACATACCTCGAACTCCTTTAAGATGCTCTTTTTATATTTCTTCTGCCTCTCTCTTTCCTCATCGGTCTCTCTCTGTCTCTCTCTGTCTCTCTCTGTCTCTCTCTGTCTCTCTCTGTCTCTCTCTGTCTCTCTCTGTCTCTCTCTGTCTCTCTCTGTCTCTCTCTTTCCTCATCGGTCTCTCTCTGTCTCTCTCTGTCTCTCTCTGTCTCTCTCTGTCTCTCTCTGTCTCTCTCTGTCTCTCTCTGTCTCTCTCTTTCCTCATCGGTCTCTCTCTGTCTCTCTCTGTCTCTCTCTGTCTCTCTCTGTCTCTCTCTGTCTCTCTCTGTCTCTCTCTGTCTCTCTCTGTCTCTCTCTGTCTCTCTCTGTCTCTCTCTGTCTCTCTCTGTCTCTCTCTGTCTCTCTCTGTCTCTCTCTGTCTCTCTCTGTCTCTCTCTGTCTCTCTCTGTCTCTCTCTGTCTCTCTCTGTCTCTCTCTGTCTCTCTCTGTCTCTCTCTGTCTCTCTCTGTCTCTCTCTGTCTCTCTCTGTCTCTCTCTGTCTCTCTCTGTCTCTCTCTGTCTCTCTCTGTCTCTCTCTGTCTCTCTCTGTCTCTCTCTGTCTCTCTCTGTCTCTCTCTGTCTCTCTCTGTCTCTCTCTGTCTCTCTCTGTCTCTCTCTGTCTCTCTCTGTCTCTCTCTGTCTCTCTCTGTCTCTCTCTGTCTCTCTCTGTCTCTCTCTGTCTCTCTCTGTCTCTCTCTGTCTCTCTCTGTCTCTCTCTGTCTCTCTCTGTCTCTCTCTGTCTCTCTCTGTCTCTCTCTGTCTCTCTCTGTCTCTCTCTGTCTCTCTCTGTCTCTCTCTGTCTCTCTCTGTCTCTCTCTGTCTCTCTCTGTCTCTCTCTGTCTCTCTCTGTCTCTCTCTGTCTCTCTCTGTCTCTCTCTGTCTCTCTCTGTCTCTCTCTGTCTCTCTCTTTCCTCATCGGTCTCTCTCTGTCTCTCTCTGTCTCTCTCTGTCTCTCTCTGTCTCTCTCTGTCTCTCTCTGTCTCTCTCTTTCCTCATCGGTCTCTCTCTGTCTCTCTCTGTCTCTCTCTGTCTCTCTCTGTCTCTCTCTGTCTCTCTCTGTCTCTCTCTGTCTCTCTCTGTCTCTCTCTGTCTCTCTCTGTCTCTCTCTGTCTCTCTCTGTCTCTCTCTGTCTCTCTCTTTCCTCATCGGTCTCTCTCTGTCTCTCTCTGTCTCTCTCTGTCTCTCTCTGTCTCTCTCTTTCCTCATCTGTCTCTCTCTGTCTCTCTCTGTCTCTCTCTGTCTCTCTCTGTCTCTCTCTGTCTCTCTCTGTCTCTCTCTTTCCTCATCGGTCTCTCTCTGTCTCTCTCTGTCTCTCTCTGTCTCTCTCTGTCTCTCTCTGTCTCTCTCTGTCTCTCTCTGTCTCTCTCTGTCTCTCTCTGTCTCTCTCTGTCTCTCTCTGTCTCTCTCTGTCTCTCTCTGTCTCTCTCTGTCTCTCTCTGTCTCTCTCTGTCTCTCTCTGTCTCTCTCTGTCTCTCTCTGTCTCTCTCTGTCTCTCTCTGTCTCTCTCTGTCTCTCTCTGTCTCTCTCTGTCTCTCTCTGTCTCTCTCTGTCTCTCTCTGTCTCTCTCTGTCTCTCTCTGTCTCTCTCTGTCTCTCTCTGTCTCTCTCTGTCTCTCTCTGTCTCTCTCTGTCTCTCTCTGTCTCTCTCTGTCTCTCTCTGTCTCTCTCTGTCTCTCTCTGTCTCTCTCTGTCTCTCTCTGTCTCTCTCTGTCTCTCTCTGTCTCTCTCTGTCTCTCTCTGTCTCTCTCTGTCTCTCTCTGTCTCTCTCTGTCTCTCTCTGTCTCTCTCTGTCTCTCTCTGTCTCTCTCTGTCTCTCTCTGTCTCTCTCTGTCTCTCTCTGTCTCTCTCTGTCTCTCTCTGTCTCTCTCTGTCTCTCTCTGTCTCTCTCTGTCTCTCTCTGTCTCTCTCTGTCTCTCTCTGTCTCTCTCTGTCTCTCTCTGTCTCTCTCTGTCTCTCTCTGTCTCTCTCTGTCTCTCTCTGTCTCTCTCTGTCTCTCTCTGTCTCTCTCTCTGTCTCTCTCTGTCTCTCTCTGTCTCTCTCTGTCTCTCTCTGTCTCTCTCTGTCTCTCTCTGTCTCTCTCTGTCTCTCTCTGTCTCTCTCTGTCTCTCTCTGTCTCTCTCTGTCTCTCTCTGTCTCTCTCTGTCTCTCTCTGTCTCTCTCTGTCTCTCTCTGTCTCTCTCTGTCTCTCTCTGTCTCTCTCTGTCTCTCTCTGTCTCTCTCTGTCTCTCTCTGTCTCTCTCTGTCTCTCTCTGTCTCTCTCTGTCTCTCTCTGTCTCTCTCTGTCTCTCTCTGTCTCTCTCTGTCTCTCTCTGTCTCTCTCTGTCTCTCTCTGTCTCTCTCTGTCTCTCTCTGTCTCTCTCTGTCTCTCTCTGTCTCTCTCTGTCTCTCTCTGTCTCTCTCTGTCTCTCTCTGTCTCTCTCTGTCTCTCTCTGTCTCTCTCTGTCTCTCTCTGTCTCTCTCTGTCTCTCTCTGTCTCTCTCTGTCTCTCTCTGTCTCTCTCTGTCTCTCTCTGTCTCTCTCTTTCCTCATCGGTCTCTCTCTGTCTCTCTCTGTCTCTCTCTGTCTCTCTCTGTCTCTCTCTGTCTCTCTCTGTCTCTCTCTGTCTCTCTCTGTCTCTCTCTGTCTCTCTCTGTCTCTCTCTGTCTCTCTCTGTCTCTCTCTGTCTCTCTCTGTCTCTCTCTGTCTCTCTCTGTCTCTCTCTGTCTCTCTCTGTCTCTCTCTGTCTCTCTCTGTCTCTCTCTGTCTCTCTCTGTCTCTCTCTGTCTCTCTCTGTCTCTCTCTGTCTCTCTCTTTCCTCATCGGTCTCTCTCTGTCTCTCTCTGTCTCTCTCTGTCTCTCTCTGTCTCTCTCTTTCCTCATCTGTCTCTCTCTGTCTCTCTCTGTCTCTCTCTGTCTCTCTCTGTCTCTCTCTGTCTCTCTCTGTCTCTCTCTTTCCTCATCGGTCTCTCTCTGTCTCTCTCTGTCTCTCTCTGTCTCTCTCTGTCTCTCTCTGTCTCTCTCTGTCTCTCTCTGTCTCTCTCTGTCTCTCTCTGTCTCTCTCTGTCTCTCTCTGTCTCTCTCTGTCTCTCTCTGTCTCTCTCTGTCTCTCTCTGTCTCTCTCTGTCTCTCTCTGTCTCTCTCTGTCTCTCTCTGTCTCTCTCTGTCTCTCTCTGTCTCTCTCTGTCTCTCTCTGTCTCTCTCTGTCTCTCTCTGTCTCTCTCTGTCTCTCTCTGTCTCTCTCTGTCTCTCTCTGTCTCTCTCTGTCTCTCTCTGTCTCTCTCTTTCCTCATCGGTCTCTCTCTGTCTCTCTCTGTCTCTCTCTGTCTCTCTCTGTCTCTCTCTGTCTCTCTCTGTCTCTCTCTGTCTCTCTCTGTCTCTCTCTGTCTCTCTCTTTCCTCATCGGTCTCTCTCTGTCTCTCTCTGTCTCTCTCTGTCTCTCTCTGTCTCTCTCTGTCTCTCTCTGTCTCTCTCTGTCTCTCTCTTTCCTCATCGGTCTCTCTCTGTCTCTCTCTGTCTCTCTCTGTCTCTCTCTGTCTCTCTCTGTCTCTCTCTGTCTCTCTCTGTCTCTCTCTGTCTCTCTCTGTCTCTCTCTGTCTCTCTCTGTCTCT
>CALZFC010000049.1:2987500-3077500 GCA_945643635.1 Allodiplogaster sudhausi
CTCTGTCTCTCTCTGTCTCTCTCTGTCTCTCTCTGTCTCTCTCTGTCTCTCTCTGTCTCTCTCTGTCTCTCTCTGTCTCTCTCTGTCTCTCTCTGTCTCTCTCTGTCTCTCTCTGTCTCTCTCTGTCTCTCTCTCTCTGTCTCTCTCTGTCTCTCTCTGTCTCTCTCTGTCTCTCTCTGTCTCTCTCTGTCTCTCTCTGTCTCTCTCTGTCTCTCTCTGTCTCTCTCTGTCTCTCTCTGTCTCTCTCTGTCTCTCTCTGTCTCTCTCTGTCTCTCTCTGTCTCTCTCTGTCTCTCTCTGTCTCTCTCTGTCTCTCTCTGTCTCTCTCTGTCTCTCTCTGTCTCTCTCTGTCTCTCTCTGTCTCTCTCTGTCTCTCTCTGTCTCTCTCTGTCTCTCTCTGTCTCTCTCTTTCCTCATCGGTCTCTCTCTGTCTCTCTCTGTCTCTCTCTGTCTCTCTCTGTCTCTCTCTGTCTCTCTCTGTCTCTCTCTGTCTCTCTCTGTCTCTCTCTGTCTCTCTCTGTCTCTCTCTGTCTCTCTCTGTCTCTCTCTTTCCTCATCGGTCTCTCTCTGTCTCTCTCTGTCTCTCTCTGTCTCTCTCTGTCTCTCTCTTTCCTCATCTGTCTCTCTCTGTCTCTCTCTGTCTCTCTCTGTCTCTCTCTGTCTCTCTCTGTCTCTCTCTGTCTCTCTCTTTCCTCATCGGTCTCTCTCTGTCTCTCTCTGTCTCTCTCTGTCTCTCTCTGTCTCTCTCTGTCTCTCTCTGTCTCTCTCTGTCTCTCTCTGTCTCTCTCTGTCTCTCTCTGTCTCTCTCTGTCTCTCTCTGTCTCTCTCTGTCTCTCTCTGTCTCTCTCTGTCTCTCTCTGTCTCTCTCTGTCTCTCTCTGTCTCTCTCTGTCTCTCTCTGTCTCTCTCTGTCTCTCTCTGTCTCTCTCTGTCTCTCTCTGTCTCTCTCTGTCTCTCTCTGTCTCTCTCTGTCTCTCTCTGTCTCTCTCTGTCTCTCTCTGTCTCTCTCTGTCTCTCTCTGTCTCTCTCTGTCTCTCTCTGTCTCTCTCTGTCTCTCTCTGTCTCTCTCTGTCTCTCTCTGTCTCTCTCTGTCTCTCTCTGTCTCTCTCTGTCTCTCTCTGTCTCTCTCTGTCTCTCTCTGTCTCTCTCTGTCTCTCTCTGTCTCTCTCTGTCTCTCTCTGTCTCTCTCTGTCTCTGTCTCTCTCTGTCTCTCTCTGTCTCTCTCTTTCCTCATCGGTCTCTCTCTGTCTCTCTCTGTCTCTCTCTGTCTCTCTCTGTCTCTCTCTCTGTCTCTCTCTCTGTCTCTCTCTCTGTCTCTCTCTCTGTCTCTCTCTCTGTCTCTCTCTCTGTCTCTCTCTCTGTCTCTCTCTCTGTCTCTCTCTCTGTCTCTCTCTCTGTCTCTCTCTCTGTCTCTCTCTCTGTCTCTCTCTCTGTCTCTCTCTCTGTCTCTCTCTCTGTCTCTCTCTCTGTCTCTCTCTCTGTCTCTCTCTCTGTCTCTCTCTCTGTCTCTCTCTCTGTCTCTCTCTCTGTCTCTCTCTCTGTCTCTCTCTCTGTCTCTCTCTCTGTCTCTCTCTCTGTCTCTCTCTCTGTCTCTCTCTCTGTCTCTCTCTCTGTCTCTCTCTCTGTCTCTCTCTCTGTCTCTCTCTCTGTCTCTCTCTCTGTCTCTCTCTCTGTCTCTCTCTCTGTCTCTCTCTCTGTCTCTCTCTCTGTCTCTCTCTCTGTCTCTCTCTCTGTCTCTCTCTCTGTCTCTCTCTCTGTCTCTCTCTCTGTCTCTCTCTCTGTCTCTCTCTCTGTCTCTCTCTCTGTCTCTCTCTCTGTCTCTCTCTCTGTCTCTCTCTCTGTCTCTCTCTCTGTCTCTCTCTCTGTCTCTCTCTCTGTCTCTCTCTCTGTCTCTCTCTCTGTCTCTCTCTCTGTCTCTCTCTCTGTCTCTCTCTCTGTCTCTCTCTCTGTCTCTCTCTCTGTCTCTCTCTCTGTCTCTCTCTCTGTCTCTCTCTCTGTCTCTCTCTCTGTCTCTCTCTCTGTCTCTCTCTCTGTCTCTCTCTCTGTCTCTCTCTCTGTCTCTCTCTCTGTCTCTCTCTCTGTCTCTCTCTCTGTCTCTCTCTCTGTCTCTCTCTCTGTCTCTCTCTCTGTCTCTCTCTCTGTCTCTCTCTCTGTCTCTCTCTCTGTCTCTCTCTCTGTCTCTCTCTCTGTCTCTCTCTCTGTCTCTCTCTCTGTCTCTCTCTCTGTCTCTCTCTCTGTCTCTCTCTCTGTCTCTCTCTCTGTCTCTCTCTCTGTCTCTCTCTCTGTCTCTCTCTCTGTCTCTCTCTCTGTCTCTCTCTCTGTCTCTCTCTCTGTCTCTCTCTCTGTCTCTCTCTCTGTCTCTCTCTCTGTCTCTCTCTCTGTCTCTCTCTCTGTCTCTCTCTCTGTCTCTCTCTCTGTCTCTCTCTCTGTCTCTCTCTCTGTCTCTCTCTCTGTCTCTCTCTCTGTCTCTCTCTCTGTCTCTCTCTCTGTCTCTCTCTCTGTCTCTCTCTCTGTCTCTCTCTCTGTCTCTCTCTCTGTCTCTCTCTCTGTCTCTCTCTCTGTCTCTCTCTCTGTCTCTCTCTCTGTCTCTCTCTCTGTCTCTCTCTGTCTCTCTCTGTCTCTGTCTCTCTCTGTCTCTCTCTGTCTCTCTCTTCTCATCTCTCTTTCACGTAAGTTTTAAAGCCATGGAGCAATGGGATCGGCACTTCTCATGCTCTGCTTCTCTAGATGTCCATTTCTCTATCATTTTGCTTTCTCTGTCGAAGCCATATCATAAACCCATAAAGTTTCTCCGAAGCGGAAGAGTGTAATGAAATTATGTTAAAAAAAAACAAAAACGAAGATAATAAACTTAAGCTCTTGTGATGCTTTGTTATGCGAGAAGGGAGAAAAGTAGAGAGAGAGAGAGCGAGAGAGAGAGAGAGAGAGAGAGATATTGCAAAGTGCTAGATAGAGAGAATAAGAGAGAACTAAATAGATGTATAGACAGGATCTTGACAAGATGTCGCTCCTTTCCGCATTACACTAATTTCGTTCTTGCTAGACATCAGTCAATAGGTTCATACATACATTTGTATGTAAGTACATTCATATATACATATTTCTTTTCTTGTTGTTAGGATAGCGGATATTCGTAGTGTCTCGAGTTACAAGAAGGAAGGGCTGTTATGTCATGATGGCAGAAGCTTTCTTCGCTTGCAGTCATTGGCTTGAAGAGAACAGTGAAATTTTTTTTAATTATTCTGGAATCTAGTGATTATAATCTTTCAATCTCTACACAAAGACATTTTGCTAGTGAACAAGAAGAGAAGCATTCCATTACATATTAAGAATGCCATTTGGTTGTTGACAGCAAATCATTGGTAGACGAATCTAGAGAGAAGAACCCGACCTGAGTGAGTCTGAAGAATCCCATCACCCGACCGGGCAAGCAAGTGAGAAATGCATGCATACATACATACATATGCACTATATGCATACAGAGAGAGAGAGAGAGAGAGAGAGAGAGAGAGAGAGAGGCGGCGAGAGCGAGAGACTGGGGAATGAGATGTTAGGAAATTTGGTTAATAGATGTGCGGTGAATCACATGTATGTACATACAATGCTACATATGTAAATATATATTTCATTCATCTCCTCCATGAAGACAGCGCAGAACAGAACGATTTCAGGTTAGTGAGACTGCAGGAAGTTCCCCTTATAGGGGACATCCTGCTTAGATTGAACTCAGGGACATTGGCCGGCTAAGAAGCTTGGCCTTCTCTCTCATCTTCCCCCTCTCTATCTCCTTCTATCTTACTCTAACAGTCTTAGTGGCTTTTTTCTTTCTGTCACCTTCATTCAATATTCTTTCTTAAATCACCCAAGTGTCTCTTTTCAGTACTACTTCTCTCTTTCTCTCTCCTCTATCCATCTCACTCTCTGTTCCTCTCTGTTCCTCTCTCTCTCTATCTCTCTCTCTTTGTTTTATGAGATTTCACCTTGTTTTGCTTCCTGCAACCCGAGACCATCCTAGTCATGGCTGGCCAGGTTCTGCTCTCTTTCCCATACATCTTCATCTTGCTTTTTCCTCTTCTCCCTCTCTTCACTCAACGTCATCGCCCCGCAGGCGTCTCATATAAAAAAAGGCCTGGCCGTTCCATCTATTCAGGCTATTATCTAAGGAGAGAACATGGGAGAGTGAGAGAAAGAGGGATTGAGAGAAAGTGAGTGAGACTCATAGAGATAGATGAGGGGAGCAGAGAGAAATACATGTGTGCCTCTCTATGTATGTATGTATGTACAAAGAGAAGGGGCGGAAAGTCAATGCAGGGTTGGCTTTTCCTTTAATCATTCGATAATTGGCCAACACCCCGAGGCGATATGCACAGCTATCAATAAATAAACAGATGCACGCCGTTCCCACGTTTCTTTTAGCTAATTTTTCTTCACTTCTGCTTGCTCAAAATGGCATTTGATTACAACGGAGGAATGTGGTTACGAGTGAAGATGCATATGTTTACTTCAGTCTTCATACGCAGAATTTATCTTAAATCGAACCCTCATAATCAGCCGAGAAATATTCCGACACTTGCTCTCCACTCTAATTCTGGGTTCATATCCTTGTGCATTTTCAATTACCACATCTTGGCTATTCGTATGTCTCTCCTTATCTGCCTTATCTGTTTATATGTAAGGATTTTTATTAGATCTTTTTATATGTATAAATTTGTATGTCACTTTTCATGGTTTCTTCACTGACTTCTGCACTCAATCTAGTCCCTGAGAGATTGCTTATCCTTTTTGGTTGGCCAATCTCCTACTCTCCCAGTGGACTGCTGGATAATATGACCCCCCCCCCACTGCTTTCTGCTCTTTCCTCTTCGCCCGCGCTTTGCTCTACTCGTACTCTCAAAATAGACCAGAGCATGCTCGAATAGAGGGGATGTTCTCGCGGATCGTTGCCCAATCCACGATGTCCTCTCGATCCCTCCTTCTCACTTCCTCCCTCCTACTATATCTCTCTTTCTCTCTCTGCTTCTCTCTTGTATCTTGAGAGCATCTCTCTAACTTTATAATTCTTATAGCATAGCGCATGCACAAATTTCTCTGACATATTTTGGTTACACAGCTAAAAACTTATTTTTTTTTCTCTCATGTAGTGCAGTCTTTTCATATCTATTTCTCTTTCGTTCTCTCTCTCTCTCTCTGTCTCTCTCTCTTACTCATTCGTTCTCTCTCTCTCTCTTATTCGTTCTCTCTCTCTCTCTCTCTCTCTCTCTCTCTCTTATTCGTTCTCTCTCTCTCTCTCTCTTATTCGTTCTCTCTCTCTCTCTCTCTCTCTCTCTCTATTCGCTCTCTCTCTCTCTCTCTTATTCGTTCTCTCTCTCTCTCTCTCTTATTCGTTCTCTCTCTCATACTCTGAATTTTGCTTCTGATTTCGGTTGTGACTACAAATCACAAATGAAATATTTAACATGCTATAGCAGTGTTTGCTGGTAAGAAATGCACCTGGTTCCAAAAATATGGGATTATTTCAATGCAAGCATTGAATGAACTTGTGAAGAAATATGTAGAATAACATACATATGCTTGATGATGAGGGAGAGATAGAGCAAGAGAGAGAGAGAGAAACAGCGCGAGAGAGAAAACGAGAGAGAGAGAGAGATCGTGAGAGAGAAATCGAGAGAGAGAGAAAGAGAGAGTTTGTAATCTTCAAAATTTGTTGCTCATTTATGTCACACCATTTCATCATTGGTTTCTGAGAAATACACGGATAAAAGACACTAATGTTCTGCCAAGTCCTTGAATCCTTCGAAATTGTAATGAAACGGAGGCGTGAATCACAAATAAAAAGAAAAGTTTCCTCTGATATTTCACTCACTCCCTCTCACCCTCCCTCCCTCTCCCTCTCTTTCTCTCTTTCTCTCTCTCCCTCCCTCTCCCTCTCTTTCTCTCTTTCTCTCTCTCCCTCCCTCTCCCTCTCTTTCTCTCTTTCTCTCTCTCCCTCCCTCTCCCTCTCTTTTTCTCTTTCTCTCTCTCCCTCCCTCTCCCTCTCTTTCTCTCTTTCTCTCTCTCCCTCCCTCTCCCTCTCTTTCTCTCTTTCTCTCTCTCCCTCCCTCTTTCTCTCCCTTTTCTCTGTGCCCCTGTCAGACTTTATCAATTAGCGGCCTTTCTTCTGGTCGGTTCGACTTTGAAAAAATTCTCATTTTTTGAAATGCGAAAACAAAATATGAATGACTATTGATACCGTCTTGGTATATTGCCAACGAGTAGGCTCATTTCTCGCCTCTTCATCTCACTTCCTCTACTAGTACTGATAGATAAAGGATTTGTGATGAAGGAGGATTATGGATCGAACACAGGCGTGTTCTCATAGGACTCGCCACGAAAACAAGCTAGCCGGAAGTGGAAATTAATTATTGAGCCGTTACGGAGCAAGTACATCTACGAGTATTTATCATGGAATTCTTTCTCTCTTTTTCTTTCACTTTCCCTCTCTCTCTCGCTCCTTCTCAACATTAGCTTATATTCCTCCTCTTGTTCTTTTTTATGCTCCTCAAGTTGAATGGCCCGCCCCTTTTCAGCGATTTGCTTACCTGTGGCTAGCGAGTTGTTACTGACGGCTTCGACAACTCTTCCTAGCCTCAGACCTTACCATTCTCAGTCTGGCACTGTCATTACTTGCGTTATTGATTTAATTTTCATCATTAATCTTATGCTACAATTATTGACCGTCTTAGATTGCCCGAAGGAATGGCGATGTGCGCGGGCGACCCGTCCCTCTTCGATCTGAGCAACAACAGAACGGTCGCGCTCCTCGAGGCACTCTGGACATTCAACAAGTTTGGCCTTTCCTCATTTTCTCAACACTTAATTTTGAATTAGTTCTCTTTTGCCTCAATACCACTTGTGCTTTTGAGAGAGAAGGTTAAACGAAATGCTGGAGCATTTAAATAGATTACAGTTGTGTTCTGTGCTCCTTTGACATATACACAAGTATTATTATTGAAATAATCTGCAGTCACATATTCTTCTGCAAATAATCTGTACAATTGTGCAATTTGCTTGCTTGAGATAAAGATCTCTCTCTCTCTCTCTCGTGCACTCTCAATTTCTCACTTTTATTTTTTATATTTTACGTCATGCTTTAAAAAAATTTGAAGCTATTTCAGTCAGCATTAATCTCACTGTCAAACCTATTTTTTAAATTAAAAATTATCCTGCTCTTTCTCATTAGTTGACAGAGATCTTTCAACGAGCCATTTCAATGCGGCTGTTTACTAGTGATTCAAAGGAAAAATGAACGAGCAAAAAGAGAGAGAGTGCTCTGTCTTTTTGAAAGAGAAGGAGAGAGAGAAGGAAAATAGAGAGAGAGAGCAAGATAGAGAGACCGAGAGAGGGAGACAGAGTCAAAAGAGGTTTGTTTCTCGAAAGCGATGCCATCTCCATGTGTTTTATATGTAGTATATAATTATCTTTCATAGAAAATGAGTTCCGTGTTTGTCCAAGATGAATAAAGATGCAACTAGTTAAACATGCGAATTTTGAAAGGTAATATTTTGGGTTCTTTAGACAAGGCTCTCTCCTCTTCTCTCTCTCTCTCTCTCTCTCTCTCTCTCTCTCTCGTTTTCTCTCTTTCCTTCTCTTTCTCTCTTACCTCCCTCTCTCTCTTAACTCCGTCTCTGTCTTTCTCTCTTACCTCCCTCTCTCTCTCTTACCTCCCTCTCTGTCTCTTAACTCCCACTATATCTTTCTCTCTTCTCTCTCTCTCTCTCTTTCTCTCTTTTTTTCTCTCTCTCTCTCTCCAGCAGCTACACCCTGATCCACCGCTACATCTGCGCAGCCGTGTGCTCTCTCGGCGTGCTGCTCAACTCGCTGCACATCATCGTCCTGACACGGCGGCCGATGCGTGCCTTCGCCATCAACAATATCCTCAGGTACGGTAGCTAGGATCGTAGATTAGGCTTTAAGAGGTACGACCAGAGCCGGTAACGGCCCGGCCCGGCCCGGCCCTGGCGGGCCCGCGGGCCGGGCCGGCCCAATTTCCCAGGGCCCCGGGCCGGGCCGGGCCGGGCCGGGTCCAAAAAAGTTGGGCGGGCCCATGAGCCCGTTTGGGCCCGATAAGCACACGATGTCGTCCAGTCAGGACGATAGGTAGCATTATTAAGTGCAAAACTTTCTTCATTTGTACAATTTTTCCCCTTAAAACTTTTTATTCTATACATTAAAATGAATGTTCATAGCACGAGCATGAAAAAATATGAATTTCAAAATGCTCTGTAGCTTGTCGGACTTTTTCCACGGAATTTTTTTAAAAAGCGGGCTCAAACGGGCCCACGGGCCGGACCCAAAATTCTACAGCCCGGAAATCGTTCGGGCCGGGCCGGCCCAAAAGTTTTGGGCCATTTACCGGCTCTGGGTACGACAGCCAACGATACATGGAGTGTACTCTAGCTTACACCATTTGTGAGAAGGTAAACAATCTGCTTCACAAGTGGAAAAAAATGTCTGCTTCACAAGTGGAAGAAAAGAATTCCTAGAATTTTAAGCTTCCTGCATTCTACGTTCGTTGGTTTTTTCAAGAAAAATAATAAGATAAACATTGATGACAATATAGACTTTAAAAAAATTAGATAAAGAACAGCTTACCATATTTCTTTTTTTCACATTGCCTTTCTGAGCATTGTTTTCCTTTTCTTTTTCCCTTCAAACTTGCCTTCTTGGTAATGAGCAGTTATTCCTAGAATTTTAAGCTTCCTGCATTCTACGTTAGGCAAGCGAGAGAGCGCGAGAGTGAGAGAGAAGGAGAGAAAGAGATAGGAAAATGCAAAAGTAACATTCTCGTGTGCAGTGGAAAGTGGTCTTCAGAAAGATGAGTGTTTGCGCAGTTATACTTTATGCTTTTGATTTCTCCAAATTCGTTTCTAATCACTTTCTTTTTTGTCTCTCTTTCCTTAAAACAAAACACACGCTAGCAGAGAGCCGTAAAAAGGAAAGGTGATATTGCCAGAGCTTGATCAAGAGGGAAAAGAAGGTTCCAAGTGCATGAGCTCAACAAATAATTAGTTTTCAGTTGCAGAAAAGATGAAAGTACATATTAGCTTCACACATGCATCTCTTTATCTCTCTATCACTAACTCACGCCCTCTCACTCACTCCAGCTCTCAATGTTTCTCTAGCTCTCTTCCATACTCATTCTCCAACTCTCTCTCTCTCTCACTCTCTCTCTCTCTCACTCTCTCTCTCTCACTCTCTCTCTCTCTCACTCTCTCTCTCTCTTTTTCAGCTGCGTCGCCATCTGTGACGTCATTACGATGCTCTCCTATCTTATCTACATCTTCCGGTTCAAGATTCTCGACGATGACGACGAAATATACGGGTACGGTACAATTAATAACTTCTACAGTAATTATTAGAATAGTCTTGAATCAGAGGGGTATTCTACGACGATTTCTCAAGTGGTAGACAGGCTGAGAAGATCCGCCAGCAAGAAGCTAACAAATTATAGTGAAATATAAGAAAAAGAGATGCAACGACTTTTCAAAATCAGTAAACCAGAGGAGAGTCTGGGATTTAAACAAATTGTTGTTGTTTTTGTCCTTCTTCTAACGAGTGTGAGTTCTCCGAATCGTTCCGCAAATAAATAGAACGGCGTTCGACTTCAAATTACTAACACCCTTTTCTCTCCCTCTCTCCTCTCTCTCTTTATCTCCCTCTCTCTCTCTCTCTCTCTCTCTTTCTCTCTCTTGAGGAATGCTAAGATGCCTGAGGCAATTCGTGTCATGGAGAAATAGTCAAGCCTTCCTCCGTTCATGTCTCGCGAGACTCGTTTGACAGTCCCTCGTTTTCACGCACTCATTCTAAGGACTTCTCAATTTCTCTGCTGCTCTCTTTCTGCGCAATCGATCTCTACTTTTCTCATTTATCCTCTCATTCCCTTCTCTCCCTCTCTCTTTCTCTTAGTCTCTCTCTCTCCCGCTCTCTCTCCCTCTCTGCAATTTCAAAAGATGAAATGCGTGGGGAGCAATTTACTTATATTACTTGCATGTCGTGATGTTGAATAAAATGGCATCTGACGATATACTTGTCAAAATGTAATTGTGCGCTATTTTAATTGTAATTTTGCTTACTAGCGCTTGCGTATGATTGTGGTCGCACTTAATTCTGAGAAGGTCAATATCGTATGCATAAGTTTGCCCACAATAATAATAGTCAAGAGGGCGAGAGATAGAGAGAGAGAGAAGGAGAAAAAGAGGGAGATAGAGTACTCAGGGGGCAGCGCTGACATGAGAAGTGCGCAGATCAGGAAGTTCATAATGCTTTCATGTCATGTACTGCCGAGCGGTTGCAAATGAATGCAGCCGATGGTCAGAACGAGGAAATAATGAATATTTCAGATGCTCCCCCCTCCCCCCCCCCCCCCGCCTTTCCCATCTTCGTTGGCCACAAAACAAAGTAGCAATCCCAGCTTCCTTTCATTCTCACGGAAATTAAGAAGAAAAGAGGGAAAAACAAGTGGGAGTATTTGAAGGAGTAAAGGATGTAAAGAGAGGGGAGAGAGCAAGAGCAAGAGAGAGTTTGAATTATTTAAATTAATTTAATTAATCCTATTAATCACCAACCCAACAATGTTGGACTGTACTGTAGGCCTAAATAGCTCCAAGTGCAAAAGACACTGTTCTGGTTTTCGTTAAAGAAAACATGTGCCATAAAATTATTACCACGAAAAAGATTTTAAATTGAAACTAAAAATAGAACTGTAGAAAGGCTGAAATCACCATTGATACATGATTATATTTATACTCTCTCTCTCTTCATTTCTCTCTCTCTCTCTCTCTTCCTCTCTCTCTGTCTCTCTATCTCTCTTCCTCTCTCTCTCCTTGCAGCTACAGCTACAGCTGGCTGTTCTTCCTGATGTGCCACGTGATTGTCTCGATCGCCCTTCACACCGTTTCCCTCTATCTCTGTGTCGTCATGGCATTCGTGCGGTGGAATGCACTCGATCGACTGGACTCGAGATGGGTCAAGACGAGATCGGTTGGGTGCGTTCAGACAGCCAGAGACAGAGAGAGAGAGAGAGAGAGAGAGAGAGAGAGGAGAGAGAGAGAGGAGAGAGAGTGAGATAGAGAGAGTGAGATAGAGAGATAGAGAGTGAGAGATTCCTCTCGAATTCGCCATTTCCTTAAGCCGTGTGTTCATGGCGACCTTCACTGCCGTCGCGGCGCTCTCGATTCCGACCTTCATGGTGCATAAGATCGTACCGATGGACGAGGTCCTCGCGCGATATCATCGGGCGAATAGAGTAGGTACTTTTGTAGTTAGGGAGTACGGTTGATGAGAAAGAGATGACGCTCAATTCTTGAACATGATTCTCTCTCTGTTCTTCACTCACTGTCCCTTTCTTTTTCACTTTTCTTTTCCCCTCTCTCTCTCTCTCTCTCTCTTCCTCTCTCTCTCTCTCTCTCTCTTCCTCTCTCTCTCTCTCTCTCTCTCTCTCTCTTCCTCTCTCTCTCTCTCTCTTCCTCTCTCTCTTCCTCTCTCTTCAGTCCAAAACCCCACAGTCTGCTCTACACGATCACGATGGACGACCGTGCGTTGCGTGATGGCTGCGCTCTGCTCAAAGGAAATCTCTGGCTCACGGGCATCTGCTTCAAGGCAAGGCATATCTAACAGCGTTCTATGACAATACAAGGAACAGTATAAGTCGTACTCAGCCGTTCATGGAGTTTCAATATGTATGTACATATGTAGTCAATAATAGTTTGACTTAAATTCGCTTAAACATGCAGAATAAAGCTAAGAAAATAAGAAAGAACAATAAAATGAGTAACTACAACGAGAGCAAAGATAAATCCGAAATAGGTGATCCCATGCGCGCTTCTCTTCGGGTTCACGGTCGCTTTGATGCGTAAACTGTGCGAGATGAGCAAGAAGCGACGGCTTCTCCTCGCGTCCACGGATGACGAAGCCACCATTGATACGGTAAGGAATACGGTAGAGCAAGACGGGATGGAACTGGCTTCCCTTGGCAGCTCGCCAAGAAACTGAACCATCGGAGGAGGAAGGCGAAAGGCGTGGATAAGACGACCGTGATGCTCATCATCATGCTCACTGTCTTTCTCTGCACTGAACTGCCGCAGGGTCAGAGAAAATCATTATTTTATGTCTTGATGTCAACAAATACATATACTAATTAATAAAGAGGATTTTTTAGATTGTGACAAATAAGCAGATAATTGGCCGGTAAAAATACTTTGATTTTGCTAATAGAAACAAAAAAGGTTAGTCTAGTTATTTTTGATATCGAAAGGGATAACAATTTTATGAAAATTATCCTCTCTTCATCTATTATTGCCCCTTTTTTAATTGGCCTTCAACAAAACATTTTCTCCTTCTCTTTCCCTATCTCCCCTACTTCTCTCTCTCATTATCTCTTTCTCTCTCTCTCTTTCTCTCTCTCTCTACCTCTCTCTCCTACAGGCGCTCTGGCCATCCTGAATGCAATCTATACAACGCACGTCCACGAGTTCGTCTACATCAACCTGGGCGAGCTGCTCGACCTTCTCTCCCTCGTCAACTGCAACGTTGGCTTCGTGCTCTATTGCGCAATGTCGTCGAGATATCGGTGAGGGAGAGAGAGTGAGAGAGAGAGAGAGCGAGAGAGAGAGAGAAAGCGAGAGAGAGAGAGAGAGAGAGAGAACGGAGAGCGATCAAAGGCGAGATAGAGAGGGAGGGAGGGATATCCGAGAAGAAACAAAACTCTGAGGAGAAGTACCTTATTTACTAATTAATATGCTTACTAGTTTGTCTTGAGTATCACATTCCGCCATCTCTTCCTGAACTCGCTCGCGTCGCGCAGCAGCAAGCCCGCCGCCGCCGCGAACGGCTTCGGCGCACTCAACACCAACACTAACAACAACCGACGCCACTCCATTACGAACGCCGTATGCTCCGTCAAGAATCATCTACTCGAATAGCTTATACGGCCTCCTACCTTAGCACCTTACAGGAACTAAAACTAACGCTTGAATTCGCGTCTTTTTGCCTGACACAAGGGTCGTTTAAAGAGACGCGATATGATCAGGAAAATTGAATTAGCTTTCGGTTGACTTGGTGTTTCTTTAGCCCTCGCTTATCCTTATATGGAGGGCTACATCCATTCTACAGCCAAGAGCGCGGGAGCTGAAGAAACGCAAGCCTTTAAATTTAAATTCTATGGAGCGATAGCGCAATCTAATCATGTGCCTTTCTAGAATTGCACTGTATTTTTCTTCTTATACTAGTCTTCATTCTACTGCATCGTGGACCAATTGAAAAATTCACTTGTTGTTAGAATCGATTGTCTTACAGTACATATTTAACAGTTTGACAAGTTGTTTCTCAATTATGTCTGTAAAAATATGCCAACAGGGTTTCCGAGATCTCTGCGTTTCTACTGCATAAGACGTGTACAGGCCTTTCTTGTGTGTGATCCTCATGTCTTCGTGCTCTAGTTGTAAGGCGTCTACGCCAACTTCATCAGAATGATGTTTTCGTGTCCTAACTTTTTTTATATATTAAACTTACTAAATTTCTGGCCCTGTCAAGAAGTTCATCGAATATCAACAGTGATTTCAGTTCACCAATGGTATATGAATCTCTACAACGAATAAACGAAACGAACACAATGTTAAGTGACCTAAAAAACGCTGGAGAACAGCTTCACAACTGGACTTTAAATGAATTTTACACCATGTTTTTGAACATCTGGAAATAAGGAATAGTAATCGCCATGCACCTCGTTAGAAAACCCCTGGTTCGGTTACTACATTTACTTACCTGCTCAGCTAGCGAAGACCTGGTCATGCTTTCCCCTTCTCTTTATCACAACAAGTACGATATTAACGAGGATGAACAGGAATTCAAAATGGACTCTATTAATTCTAACTTCCACTCTTTCTCTTTCTAGGAAAGAGAAGGCCGCATTAGTCCACGCAGGTACTAGAAACAATTATTTCTTCAAGTAAAACATAAATAGCACGTCCCTATAAAACAATAACTTTATGATGATAGTCTTAGCTAAAATGAGTGAAATAACTCGATGACAAAGAATCGCTAGTCGGAAGAAATTACCCTTCAAATGACCACCTTCAAACAATATTTAAAAAAAACCGTATAACTAATGGGAAAGAATGCGCGCATGAAAGCACTTTAGTGTAAAGCTTAGAACTGATTGATATATTGCAGAGAAATCAGTTGCCGAATCCCTTCTTGGATTACGGTAACACCAGAGGGTAGTCCTCTCACATGACACAGCACAAGCGCTTCTTTCTCTCCGTCTTGCGTCGTATCTTCTTCGAGTAGATCTCAGCGACCACCTAGACATCTTTCTTCTTCTTCTTCTTTTATTTTCTTTCATATCACCTCGGAATTATTTTGAATGTATATAGATCCTCGAAGAGTTTTACATCCTCTAAGAAACTATTAATAAGTTTCAAAACTAAAAAAAAAGTATAGTAGGCAACGATATGATGAAGAAAGAAGTGATATGAAGCAGGAAAGGGGTAATAACGAAGAAGAGTGAAGAGAAAGAGAGAGAGAAAACGAGATAGAGATGAGACAGGATAAGAGAGAGAGAGTGTGAAAACGAGATAGAGATGAGAGAGAGAGAGAGAGAGAGAGAGAACAAACGCACCTCTCCAGGCATCTGATGGAACTGCATCTCGTTCAAGTCATCCTCTTTCATCGCTGCTAGCTTGTCGATAAGGAGCGTCATGGTCGAGCAGTTCGGGTCGCAGTGAGAGAGGGCAGAGGTCACCTGAAAAGAGGGTATGACGTGAGCGAGACGAGAGAGAACCCGAGGGGGGGCAGTGCAGAGAGAGAGAGAGAGAGAGAGAGAGAGATCAATACTTTGCACTAAAAGCTAATACAAACTTAATCTCACTACCCGAAAAGGATTGTGCGCCCAGATCTTGCTCTTTTTCCATCCAATTTTGAGCTTGAATATCCTCTGGAGAACACTTTCTTCCCCAATAACATTGATATTGCTCGGAACCTGGAAGTGCGAGTCCCCCGATGGTTAGACCCAATGACACCTGGCACAGACCCTTGAGCCTACCTGGACATAACGATGGTTAGACCCAATGACACCTGGCACAGACCCCCTGAGTACCTGGAACAAGCGCGCCCTGTCGAGAGTGCAAGCAGTTCTCGCAACGAATGCCTCACAGCGCGCCAGCACAGGACGCATGTCGAACTTGGACGCGATCTTCATCACCAGAGACACGTTCGCGACTGAAACAGAGGAGAAAACAATATTCAATTTTGAATAAAAACATAGAGTTGAAAGAAAGGCCAATAACATTTGAGAAAGATCCAATGCTTTTCAGTGGCGATTGATTTTAGTATAGTTTTTCATCTATTTTACATTACAAAGCAATAATGTTATGAATATTTACCGCGTTTTGCAGGTGAAATAGATGGGATGGGATAAGCTGCGTGGAATATGCAACGGAACCGCCGACTAACCGGTGAGTGGCTTACGTGTCGGGCAGAATGTGATGCAACGCATGAATTCGAGCACCTGAAGAAGCAGAGGAATATCACTCCATTACAACTTTTTTAAGAAAGCATAGAAAATTCACCATTTCGCATGCACCATGCTGTTTAAAATAAGGTTTACTTAAAAAAACACTTATAATATGAGAAAAGATCTTATTCAACCAAAATCTTTTAATCTTAAGGAGAAGAAATTAGGTTAACAAAATGTCGAATACTACATGAATCATTCATTCTCAGCTTTGCTCTAGAAAGCACATTAAATAATCTTGCATTATTGTTATGAGCAATATTAAAGAACATATTGGCTATGAATAGGGCTATAGAAAAATCGTGATGAATATGCCATCAACTTGTAAAAAAAAACCTTAAAATAATTATATTTTTCTATAACTATTGTGTCATATTAGCTTTGTTCCAACGTTACTTGAGTATGAAACAAACGCCTTACCTCCTCATACTTGGTGTCTTCGATGTGGAGAGGCTCGTGTTGTTCGGCTTCGGTGAAGCAGAACTGAGCGAAGAAGGGAGAGAGCTCGGCTAACCAGCCGGCATTCACATACCTAAGGCAGGCAAATCAGTGGTAGTGTCATATATGAGTTAGGGTTAATTAAGTGATTTAGGAACCGGAGAAGAAAGGAAAAAGGAGGAATCAAACTAACAATACACTGTTCTCAACGATGATCTCAAAGTTGCGCCAGGGAGAGGGCATGGAGAAGTCGTCGTATTCCGACTTCGTGACCTGAATCTCATCGCTAAGACGAGAGATGTTCACGTTCTTCATCCCTGTGAACAAGAAGAATTGATACAAAAGAATTTATATCATGCAAAATATTCCCAAAAGTTTGCTCTCGACTATTATTCTTTTGAACAAAAATCCATTAGGAAATGTCGAGTAAATTTACGATGACAATAAAAAACTCATCCAGCCCAAGGCAGCAATGGCAAATAAGTGAAAGGTTCTTCATTGGTGGGGGGAGGGGCGAAGAAATAAAAAGAATAACAGCCGCGCAAATTTCTTCTGATATTGAAGAATGAGCGAAAGGAGAACACTAAGAAGCAAAAATCAACGGCGCAAAGCGATGCCACAAGCACAGAAAACTCTCATTCGATATTGCTAAAGTACGCACGATTTCCACCAAAAAACAGCCACAAACAAGCTCACAATAACAGCCAAAAATAATTTAAAATCCCGCACGTGGCCGGTACGTTATTTCAATTTTCTTGAAACTGTAGCAAAATGTCGCTCTCACTCCCCGCACTATTCCACGTTTAACTTCCGCACTATAAATAAGATTCGAAATGCTCGTCATCTTTTGCTTGTTTATTCGTTGTTTTGACATGATCTTTTTGCTCGCTAGCTATATGTGTTTTTTGCGTCTATATTTTTTGTTCTTGATGGAAGAAAACTGCATGACTGTAATTGCGTTTAATTTTGTGAAGAATTCACACTTAAGATCATAAGAATTCATTCAAAGGAATTAAAGTCTTGAGTAAATTTGTAGTCAGATTTACTTCATTTCTTGTAAAGAGGCTAAACGCTCTATCGGCATTCTTGTCTCGAATATGTCATGTTATTCCTAGTGTTTACCATTTCAGAAAGATGTCCACCTATGATAAACCGGGTGGCTCTTCAGTTCCCGGAGACCACCGCCGCAAGTGGGACACGAAGGAGTACGAGGCGAAGGCTGTGGAGCGGCTGAACGCGGAGCGAGACCAGGAGGCGGATGGGAAGCGGCCGAAGGGGCCCAAGATTAAGCGCGAGCTTCTCAAGCATCGAGACTACGCGGTTTTCACCTTTTTCTTTAAAAGGATTGCGTCTCCTTTTATGGATGTTGTTTCCATTGAAAAAAAAACCTGTCGGAGGTTTTCGTAAATCTTAAGTTGTGTTACAAGATCTGCAGTAAATATTTAAAAAAAGGAATCTTTTTTTCTAATCGACTGATTTTTCAAGCTCCCTATTTAAGGTAGATCTCGAGTCAAAGCTTGGCCGCTCCGTCGTAATCAACAAAACTACTCCCTCCTCCGAATCAGGCGGCTACTATTGTGACGTCTGCGACTGCGTCGTTAAGGTTCAGAGTATTTTGCTCTCTTACTCTCTCCCTCGCCCTCTCTCTCTCCCTCTCCCTCTCCTCTCTTTCATCTGGGTTTGCTTTCCATGTCTCCAAATATTATTCTTGTTGTTTACAAAGTTACATGAGCCTGTTTACAATAGCATGTTTTGTATCCATACCTCTCGTGTTATTCCTTGCAGGACTCCATCAACTTCCTCGACCACATCAATGGCAAGAACCATCAGCGTAACATGGGCATGTCGATGCGCGTCAAGCGGAGTACCGTCGAGGAAGTCAAGGAGCGACTTCTTGTGAAGAAGATTGAGAGTACGGTACTTTTGTGTTGCTGTAATATCGTTCTCCCGCGATATACGGTCGTTTTCGCTGGGATGCCGTGTCAAGAGTATAAATGCAAAATTTGAGATGAATTTCTTGCGTGTTATTTCAAACTTGTCGCTTCTACATGCCAGGTTTTTAATGTGATTAGAACAGAATTTGGTGTAAAGGCTAATGTAGTAAAGTAATGACAAAAAAAAGTCCAGCATTTCCACAAAAATTTTTAAAAAAAGAAAACATGATTTTAAGAAGGTAATAATAAGCGGTAGTTTTTTTAAGTCAATTAGAAGAGAAATTTGGTTTCAGAGGAACAAGCGAAATACGAGGCGTGCCACGAGACAAAGGCAGAAGATATCAAAGAGGAGGAGGCGAAGATGGCCGACTACCGCGCGCAGAAGAGGAGCGAGCGGAAACGGAAGAAGAAGGAGGAGGAGGAGAGCGGCGAACTCGACCCCGACGTGGCTGCCATGATGGGATTTGGCGGATTCTCCACGAGTAAGAACAAATAGCAGGAGATACAGTAGTACTTTGTGAAGTGGTAAATAGATAAGCATTCGAAAAGAGCATTTTGTTCCTTTTTATGGCCTTAGAAGATCTTTTCTAGTGTCCTCTGATTGTGAGGGCAAAGGCGAAAAATCGCATAAAAAGAAACAAAATGCTCTTTTCGAATGCTTATCTATTTACCACTTCACAAAGTACTACTGTATCTCCTGCTATTTGTGTCGAAAAATCTGCTGTTTTTTTTAAACGCTGACTTGATTCTTCCACTAATATTTTTCTGATCTGATCTCGTACTTATAGTTACTTCATTCATGTTTTGTACATTTAATGACTTGCTGATAAACCTTTGTGGAGAAAAGCAACGAGTTGGTTTTTGAAGTGGTTGTGGAACCGTGAGAAGTACTTGTTGAGAATGTTGTAGTTTCCTCGTGTTGTGTTCACATGCTGTAGAAAAAAGAATTATCTATTATGAGTTTTTTAATGGAATTTTTGGTTAGTAGTATTAATCATTAGGCATCGGAAAAATCTTTTTGTCCTTAGCTTGTTCTAATGGCCGGCCACGCCAGCGCCGTAGTGGGCGTTGCGCTGATAATTCTGGCGGCTGTCGCTTCCGCGTCCGCGCCAACTCTGGACGAGAAGGTGAAGGCGCTCCAGGACTCCATCTACAAGAAGCCCGTGATGCATCTCAATGTAGAGAAGTACGGAGCGGACTGAGAATCTTTCCATCTTCTTGTCATTCTCTCTCGTGTACTCCATTTCAGATGGCGAACTTATGTCCGCACGCAGCCTCGAAACTACTCCATGATTGTCATGTTCACCGCGCTGTCGCCTGGCGTAAACTGCCCAATTTGCAAGTGAGTTGTAAGAGAGAGAGAGAAGAAAAAGAGAGACGGAGAGACAAGAGAGAGAGAAGAAAAAGAGAGGCGGAGAGATAAGAGAGAGAGAGAAGAAAAAGAGAGGCGGAGAGATAAGAGAGAGAGGGATAGAAATGGTTAAAGATTTTGTAGTAGGAATAGCCCTTTTTGTTTGATTGCAAATTACGTCTCAGTTTTCTTTAATGTTAGTTTATTGTTATTATTATTATTATTATTATTAATATCTCTTTTTAAATTAGTAAAATGTATTTCCCAGACCTGCCTACGATGAGTTTGTGATCGTCGCAAACTCTTACCGCTACGCGCACGCCGATGCACGCGCACTCTACTTTGCCCTCGTGGACTACGAGGAAGCACCCAATGTATTCCAGCAGGTGAGAGAGAGAGAGAGGAGAAGTACGAGAGGGAGTGTAGAACGAGAGAAACTATATGGGAATGATAACTTCTATATTTGAAGCAAAGATTTAGTTTATATTTTAGTACAGTCTCATTTTGCCATTTCGTTTGTTGAGAGGAGCTTAAAAAGAGCACGAGTGGCTCATAAACAGCCTTGTAATGAATGGCTTTTCCAGATGAACCTGAACACTGCTCCCGTGCTCTACCACTTTGGTGCCAAGCTCACGGCCAAGAAGAAGCCCGACCAGATGGACTTCCAGAGACACGGCTTCGATGCCGATGCCATGTCGCGCTTCATTCACGACATGACTGAGATCAACGTCAAGCTCCGCCCACTTCTTATCGATTCTTTGTTTTGCACTCGTCAATCCTTATGTAATGCACAGTGCATATGCTATCCTGCAGATATTAGTCGGGCAATGATAGTTTATTCGAACCCGGGCCCACCTGATCGTATAGTCAGGACACCCCCTCGATTACAGATCCGCGTCCTCCGCCCGCCGAACTACGCGGCCCCCGTGATTGTGCTCCTTCTAGCGATGCTCGTCCTCGGCCTTCTCTACATGCGCCGCAACAACCTCGAATTCCTCTACAATCGCACTTGCTGGGCTGTCATTTGTGTTGTCAGTAAAATTTAAATGATTTTCTTTTTACTTAAGGATGCACTTATTATTACCGCAATTATACCTATTTTGACCCTTTTGGAGAAAATGTGTTACATCAGAATAATGAGGTCTTTTCTACGTTTTAAGCTTTAAAAAAGATTCATATATATGTATGTATATATATACATATATAAATTCCAGGGCATCTCGTTCATCTTCATGTCTGGCCAAATGTGGAACCATATCCGTGGCCCGCCCTTCGTTATGACGAATCCCAACACACGCGAGACGAGCTTCATCCACGGCAGCACCCAGTACCAGGTGCTTGGGGGGCATTAGCAGCACCCAATTTCAGGGGGGGAGGCACTGGTAGCACCCAAAGCCAAGAAGAGGAACAATAGACATCTTGAAATCTCTCCACTTAAAGTGCCGTGAGGGAAAGGAGAAAGTTCACCAATGACGTCCACGAAACCCTTTAAACCTTTCAGACACATGTATCACATCAGCTTTAGCTTAATTAAATGGTTGAAAGATTTGTTTGTACAGCTCGTTTCGGAGACGTACATCGTGGCCGTGATGTACGCGGTCATCACTTTCGGATTCATCCTCATGAATGACGCCGCGGTCATCGGAGGCGAGAGAGAGGGTTTGGCCTTTTAAGTTTTTTTTTTTTTAATTGTTCACGTTTGCGAATATTGGACATTTTTATTCACACAGTAGTCTAATTACAAGGATTTGATTACTGTACCGGAAGATCGATTTACAGTATCTTTATACGATGCCTGATTCAGGAGCGGGCAAGAAGTCGCAGAAGGGGATGTTTGCGATTCCGCCGAATATCCTTGTGTTCGTGGGCGCTGGCCTTGTGGTTGTCTTCTTCTCCTTCCTCCTCTCCATCTTCCGCTCCAAGTACCAGGGGTACCCCTACTCCTTCCTCTTTAGCTAAGAGGGCGGCCTAGCAGACCCAGTCCTCCCTCGCTCAGTCACTCATTCTATTGCTCCAACAGAACTCGAGCATGCTTCCATTGTTCTTTTTTGTTTGTTTAAAGGTTGGGCTCTGCTAGATTTCGAGCCAAAGAGTCTAAAATATACTCTATTAAATAACCATTTAATCTCCGGGAAAATGCTTAAATAGCGATTATTTATTTTTTAGCGCTTTAGATGTTATTTTATATTTATGTGAGGTTTTCCCTCCTTGTTGAAAGCTTTGCCTGTTAAGCTTTTTGTGAAGTTATTGTATGCCCGTCGAGCTGTGTTAACTTATTTACGGTTCTGTGAAATAAATTTTTTCTTGAGGCATTGGACAGAAACGTTACAGCGCTATGTTTTAGCATACTTTTTAAATTAGAACTCATAAAAGGAGGATCATAACAGACGAGTCACAAGAGAAATGACAACTCGCGGAAAGGAGGGCATAAGTCCCACCAGTCAATATGATGCGCCTTCTCACTTTTCCTATTTTTTGATATTTGCATGCCTTTGTCGCCCATCACTGAGCTTCTATTGTTATAATGAGGAATGATATTCTAAGCTGCTTCCCCTCTCTTTTGCCGACATATTTCGGGCCCTTGTATTTCTTTTATTTCATATTTTCGCGCAGCCATGCTCCTCCTCTCGTCGTTTCATGCGCCCTCATTGTCAGCTCTATCTCCCCCATCTTCCCCTCTGTCTTCTCTGCGCGGTCGCTTCGCGCCTTCTCTTTCCTTTGTCGCTAGAATACTCATTTTATAATTGACATATATTTGTTTATCGCAACAGAAACAAATTACAAAGGTTAAAAAATAGGGAAAAACATTTCAATGATATTAGAATATACAGGACAAAAGAGCAGTTCACTAACCGTAAGCGCTTGATGAATTTTTCGCCTGCACATTAACTCAACTAATTATGAGAAGAGAATCCACAGTATACCGGTTTCAACAGCCGTAAAAACGAGTGTCTGTGGAGAGAAAAGTCAAATAAACCAACACAGGGAGAAAGATAATTATAAGATCAGAGAGCGAGAGAAAGAGAGAGAGAGAGAGAGAGAGAGAGAGAGAGAGAAATAGAATTCCAGCCTATCAATTCTCTGCCTGAAGCAGTGCCTTGACATCCTGGCTCGTTGCCAAGTCGATAGGCCGCTCTCCATCCATGTTCACGAGGCTGCTATCCGCACCCGCCGCCAGAAGAGCACTCACCAGATCCGTGCGATCACAGATTACGGCTGGAGAGAGAGAAAGAGAAAGAAAGAGGGAGAGAAAGAGATAGAAAGAGAGAGAGAGAGAAAAAAAATAAAGAGTGAGAGAGAGAAAGAAGAGAGAAAGAGAGAGAACGGGATAGAGGGAGGGAGATAGAAAGACAGCGATGGGTGAGAACTGGTGGAACAAAGACTAGAATAGAGAAGAGGACGGCGTAAAAGAGGCAGAGGGATGGAATGCGGGAGAGACAAAGAGTGCGAATCAGAAGGGGATGGAGAGCCAGGAGGAGAGAAAGAAATGGGGGGAGAAAGTATGTGAGTGATATGGGAAAAAGAAAGAGATATGGAAAGGGATAGATCGCAAGTGAGAAATATGCCGGGAGAGAAAGCGAGAGAAAGAGAGGGTATGGAGAGACAGAGATATGGAAGATATATGGAAAGGGAGCGAAAGGTAAAGACGGACCTATCTATAGTTTCTGCAATATTTTCTCGCGCGTTTCTCTGTCCCCCCCCTCCCTTTCTCTCTCTCTCTCTCTCTCTCTCTCTCTCTCTCTCTCTCTCTCCCCCCCCCCCTCTCTCTCTCTCTCTACCAATATGGAGTGCAGTGCATCCTTCCGAATCGGCTGCATTCACATTGGCGCCGGCGCCAATCAGAAGACGGGTCGTGTTCTCGGCGCCCGAGTCGACGGCCCACTGCAGAGCGGTCGTCTGGAAAGTCAAGGAGATCTCTTTCTCATTCTGTAGCAACTCTCTTCCTCTTTTTTTTCTCTGCCCCCTCCGCCCTCTCTCTCTCTCTCTCTCTCTCTCTCTGCCTCTATCTTTCTCAGCCCTCTCCGCCCTCTCGCTTTCTGTCTCTTTCTTTCTCCGCAATGTCTGCCTCATTCGTTCCCTGCCCACTCCGCCTCTTTTTTTCTCTGCCCACCAACCCCCGTGCTGTCGATTCCATTGAGTAGTCCGGGCGTGGCCGCGAGAAGTCTCTTGGTTGTCTCCACATCGTCCCCCTTCGCGGCCGCGAACCACAGCGCAGCCTCAAGCTCGTCCGGTGCCGCCAAGGAAGTAGCAGCGGAAAAATCATCCTGGCAAATCAATACATATTATTTTTCCTTACTCATCATTTGAACATATACATTTTTAAAAAGTTGCTAAACAATTCAAAATCGCCTTTTCTACGTTGCCACCGCTCACTATCAACTACTCAAGGACTTCGGATGGAGGCGGCATTTTGGGGAAGAACTGGTCATCGATCTTTAGCCGAAAGTTAAATACTCGAGGGGAGGGGGCATTGGTGCCCTCTCTGTTCTCCCTTCCACCCCAAGAAGGCCCTCTTGGCCAACCTCTGACATCCTCCTCATTGTGCTGGGGCGGAAAACGAATCCTCCGGAGGCCCCCGGACCAGCTCCCACCGATTTGCTGGCACTTCCGCTTGGCTCGTCGCCGTTTTCCTTCTCGCCGAGAATCTTAAATTAGAAGAGAAGTAGTTGTCATTTTAAAAAGTGCCAACTAAAAATTATATTTAATAAAGATTCATTATTTAAAACAATAAAAGGAGAAATATTGCACCTCACGACAATACAGGAACAGCAAAACAACTGGATTAATGTCTCTACTGGGAGAAATATAATATGTGAGCAGCTGGAAGGCTCCAACTCATGTAGAAGTTCTTTTTTTTCAAATCGTCGTACAAAAAAATCTCCTTAAGACCCCCCCCCCAATTAAAGCAATAACTATATTAATATTATTAGTATTATTCTTGCTGACCTGGTCTGCCACCCTGGTATACTCTGCCATTGCCTCCTCTCTGTCCAGCTCGCTGGCCTTCTCCCACGCCGCGAACTTGGCGCGATTGCGAACTTCGAACACAGAAGGCCGCTCCGTAGAGTCTGACGATTTTTCATTATTCTTAATTGTATATTTATTATATCTGATTATTATGCGATATAATTAATAGGAAAGACGGAGAGGGAGAGAGAGGGAGATAGAGAGAGAGAGGGAGAGAGAGAGGGAGAGAGAGGGAGATGCGGTCCGCATGGGAGGCAGAAACGGGGAAGGAATCAGTGAGTGATGAGGGAGAGTACAATAATGCATTATAATAAACACTCCAGAACATCGGAGAAGCAAAGGTAGAAAGGTATGAGAAGGAAGTAAGATAGGCCGGTCTTTATGGCATTTCCTCTCAATCTCCCTCTCTCTCTGCCTCACACATCAGTCTCTCCCATTACCTCATCGACTGGCTCTGCCTCCTCCATCTCAATGCCGAACTCATCGTAGACAGGGACTGAGGAAGAGGGCTGCTTCTCTTCATGGCGTCCACCAGACAAAAGCTGGCTCATAGAGTAAACGAACATCGTCCTGGAAAGAAGGGGAGAGAGGGAGGAAGGGAGAGAAAGAGAGGGATGGAAAGAGACAAAGTAGAGAGAGAAAGAGAGAGAAAGATAGGAGAAAGACAGAGACTGAGGGGAAATAGACACAAGACATTCAATATGTAATACCGGATGATGTGGAAATCAATGACCTCTAACGAAGGTAGCAAATGTAGACAATCCTCTCAAACATATTGATAGAGTGAAGAAGCCAAACCGTTCATGTTCAGGATGTTAGATATCGGATGTCAGAGGCTGTAACCGGAAGAAGCAAACAAGGCAGCATTGCAGATTGAGTACATTTATTAATTATTATCACATCATGAATAAATATCAAAGCTGGCCATATATTTGCATTATAGGTAAAATATCACAAATGCAAGAAGTTCAAGTAAAATTTCTCAATAGAAAAGAAGGAGAAAAAAAATTGCTTAATAAGATCACAGCACAACAACACAAGAAAAGCGAGTTACGGTAACCCGAACCGCGTGCTGTGGTTCAGAGTGTCAGACGGGCAGTCAGATCAGCAATCCTTGCAGCTCACATTGTACCCTTCTGCTGCATCATCTGCCACTGCTCCTCGTTGTACGACTGGATCGTGACCGCGTGGATCAGGTCGGACACAGGCTTCAGGCACTCGTGCACCATTCTGGAAGAGAGTAAAGGAGAGGGAGAGTGAGCGAGAGAGAGAGAGAGAGAGATGATTGAAGGCGAGCGGGTAATAATATAAACAAGAACGTTTATTCTCCAAAAATGGAAACATTTCTTCACCTTGTAGGCTATGTATTCATTCCACCCCATCTGTAGAACAACCTCCCAGAGCCCCCTCACCCATATTTTCAATATTAAAATACCCGTACCGGTGTCGCTCGAGAACGCGCTTTGCGGTGAAGTTTGACGAAACCACGAGGATGTTGAACTTAGCGCCGCAGCCATCAGAAAGGTCGGAAACCTCCTTTTAGCACAGAGAGAGAGAGAGAGAACGAGAGAGCGAGAGATAGACAGGTTAGAGAGTGAGAGAGAAAGAGAGACAGGAAAGAACAACTCAGAAGAAGATTCGGTAGAGGTGATGAATTAGATGAGAGAAGGGTAAGGTTACAAGCATAGCCTTTACCCTCTTTAATTAAAAGTTAAAAACTAAATGTTTATATCTTTTTTTATATGAAATGAATAATTTATTGCTTACCACATGTGTCGGCTCTAGGCTCGCGAGGAGAGTCTCGATTTCTTGCTCACTCACCACCATCTCTCTCGACTTTCTCAACAGTTCAAGTTCACAGCAACTTTTGAAAACGGGGCTTGAGCACCCCCTTTTACAAAGTCGATGGAATTGAGAACCCTTGAAATTGGAGTGCCTCTGGCTATACTTGATCCCTCCAGCCATGCTTACACCTTTCTTCTTCGTAATCACAATCCCCGGGCACAGTGTCTTTCCGGCACTGTCTGGGTGGTTTAAAGGACTTACCTATTCCTCCCTGGCCCCCTCTTTTGCCAGAACGAGAACCAACACAGCCTTTCGCTTTCCAAATGGGTTCTGCACACTGTACACCTGCTCGATTCCAAGCTCTGTTTTTTTTCTCCTAATAACTTAAACAAAAATCTTCGATGTAAGTTAGTCGACATTAAACGACAAATAATTTCTCAAGTAGAAGAAAAGAGATGCAAGCACTGCCCTTTTTTATTTTGTATGCAAAACCGAAAGAAGGAACAACAACAACGGGGGAGAAGGAACCACTGACGAGCAGTGCAGTTTCAGAAGAAAACAGGCTAAATGTTAACAATACGACCTCTCTAATCTATTTACGAGGATGTGTCCTGAGTTTTGGTGGAAAATTCGAATGAAAGCTTGAAGCAATTAAATACTATCACTAACTGGTGGGACAATTCTATACCTTTCAAGGAGAGAAAAAAAAATGGCGAGAGAAGAATTATAAGTCTGATATAGGAATATCAGTAATAATAATAAAAACTTAAATGCTAATTTAAAAGGAGAGGCACCAATTAATATTGGAAAGGGGAAGGACGAAAAGAGAGAGATAGGGATAACAGACAAAACGGCACAAATTATCAATAAATCACCACGGTGATGTGAGGTCCGCGAATGCTGTGGTATTCATGATAATCATGGAAGGAAAAGTCGAAGGGGGGGGGGGAGAGGAGCAGAGCCTTTATGAATGGAAGCAATCTTATCTATAATCTATTAAGGATTTATCTTTTGTTTTTGGAATAATACATAGCAGAAGAAGCAAGAGTATTTCGCCAAAATCACCTGAAAACAAGCTAAGGAACAAAACAAATAGGGTTCATAGAGTAGTAGCAGGATATGGCTTCAACTCTCAGTCGCAGCACAGTTCTTTGCTACGCAGGCGCTTGGAGAGAAATAGGCACATGAGGGGAGGGTCTAAAGAAGCAGCGAGGAGAAAGAGAGAGAGAGAGAGAGAGAGAGAGAGGTTAACAGAAAATGAGACAGAGAGAGTTAGAGTGAGAGACGCAGAGACATTTACTGTCCAAAAATCTTCTTGCGTCTCTCCTCCTCGGCCTCAGCCTCCTTCTTCTTGATCTCCTCCAGCTTGCTCGGGTCCGTTGTACGCGCAGAAAGTACGAGGCGAGGACGCTCGCTTTCATCTTAAATAGATAAAATATATAAAGTCAGAAATATTCAGAGCCATTCATTTGAGAAAAATCTGTAGTAAAAAAAACAAGGATTGACGATTAGTACAGAAAAAAAAGCTACGACGGAAAACTGTAATATGAAACAAGATAAATAAATAATACTATGACGACAAGAGAGAGAGAGCTGGAGAGCGAGAGAAAACGAGAAATAGAAGGAGAGAGATAACGAGAGAGAGAGAGAGAGAGAGACCTGCGGGGGGTGCTTCCTCTGCATCATGTCTCTCCTGATGGAAGCGACCTGGAGGGCCTCCGCGACCGCGGACAACCTTAAAAAGTTTTTTCAGATGTTTATTTTTGACTACTTTTTCCACTACTTTAATTAGACGACTATTTTTCCCAATTAATTTATAATAATTATTATTATTAAGTCAGTAAGAGGTATTTTCGTATCACGCAGCGATAACAATCACCATTGATGAATAGCAACCAAAAAAGAGCGTTTGCTGATTACATGACATATTATAAATGTTTTATGACCACATAACATTATTAAAAATGGCCAGTGAATGAGAATTATATTATATTATCAAATTGAAAACAATGCCAATCGCAAATTTGTGGGCTTTTCAATTACACCGTCAGTGTATATAAATAACATTAGACTATGTAATACTGTTTAGCATTGCGAATATCTCGCTCTCACTCTTTTTCAGCTAACTTCAAACTCATTGGGGCCGCCGCGGCGGGGTCCTCCGAAACCGCCGCCGAAGTTTCCACCGCCGCCACCACGGCCACCTTCAGCGAAATCATTTTTAAAGGAAACATTTGTGATGGTTTGAAAGGATCGTTAAAATGAGATGATAACTATAAAAAAACCTAAAATACTTTAAATTAATGATTTTTTTTCTAGAAAAAATACTCCACCACACTGACTTGATAACCTTGCGGCATATTCAATGAAAACTGGTACGTTATCTTAACAATACTAATAACACAAAATATATTTTTGGGAAAGAAGCACAAAAGAGTGAATAGCTAGAGATGCCTCTTTGCATGTCGAATCCGCCTCGTCCGCCTCCCCGTCCACCTCCGCGGCCGCCTCTTCCACCGCGAGCTGGCGCGCGATCCACGCGCAGGCGTCGTCCTCCGAAATCCTAGAACAAGAACAAACTCGTATCTCTTTAAAAAAACTTTTCCCTTGAACATTAAAACATAAACATGTATTCCACTTCGCAATTTTACTGTTCTAGGCTCAATTATAACCATCCCCATTTTTATCGGAATTACAGTAGATTCTAAGATCCCTGACCCTTCGAAATACGCACACAATAATCCTTGAATCGTACAGTACAAGCAATCTTATTTAAATTTTAAAACTTGGCAACAAGGTCCTTTTAAGAATAAATTGGATAGAAAGCGCGAAAAGTAGCATTTTTGCGAAAGAATTTCTTAGACCCATTAGAATAACAAATGTGGAAGCATGTATACAAACGTTTCAACAGTGCAAACTCTGATAGAATAGAAGCAAGGAAAAACAAACGTTGGCCGGATCCCCGCACTCTCCTGTTTTGTTGGCCACTGAATTACCTCACTATGCTTTTGAACAGATCTTTTCTAACACAAATTCGGTTACTCTATTCAATAAACGGAGAAAGAGGTAGAAATGGTTAATTTAACAACCCCAGCGTGTTGTTTAACCCCATTTTTCACCTGACCCACCCTTTATTGAAATACCATCAGGTATCTCTTTTATTCCCTGAATAGAACGATAGCATGATATTCGAACCTTGTACCACCACTTTACTTGTGTTATCAAAATACAGCTAGTACCCCTTTCAGCTGCACTTCCTTACCACTCCGTTCTGCGCGAGTAGCAAGTCGACTTGCTCATCATTCGCGAGGCTAAGATAAGCGAATCCCTTGAACTGGTCCGACTCGCGGTCGCGCACCATGTGAATGTCGAAGTTCTTGAACTGAAAATCACAAATGATGCACCGGCAACTTACAGTGATAGAAATTAATCTCCTTCTCTACAAATTAAAGTGTCTCTTACGACCACACAAATGAGTTATACTTTTCTTTTAAGCGTAACCTTCATGTTCAACGACTTTTCAAAATTAACGAGGATTTGATGACATCTATTCGTGTTTGAACTGAAACAGTTGGACACACCTCACTCTCGGAGATATCTGCGGCCTTCAAGATGGTTTCGATGTCCCCGTGAACTGCATCAGACGGCAGGTTGCCGAGATAGACACGAAAAGCCCCATCAGACATGCTTGGAGGGACTGTTGAATTTGCCAAATGAGTTATAGCGCAAACACGCAGGAGGTGAGAGAAGATACGCTCGGCTGGAAAACAAGGGAACATTAAAGGCTAGTTTAATGGAATTCAACCAATTCGGCATGAACGCTAATAAGGCCGCGCTTCCTTGCATAATTAAAAGATTAAAAGCACCTGAGCAGACGCTGAACTCAACAACAAAGCTGGGTATATTTGGATAAAAATAACGTACTAAGAGGTGTCGGCGCAAGCTGAAACTAGAATGGGGTAAACGTCGCGTTAAATATAGTGGAGATAAGTATTGAAAGACAGGGAAAAAACATAAATCGTGTAAAAATTCACAGAAAACTGCACACCCATTTTTACACCACGCAAGAAACATTAATACACAAACAACTCAGTGAAATGCACTAAGCACTTTTTATCACACGACAGGTGGTTCATCGTCTCATTGTCAGCTTGTAGAATATCTGTTTGATGTGGCCAGCATCTTTTCTGCGATATCCAAGGAAGATGTATTCCCGAAAAAGGAGGCAACTGTGCCTTACCCAGCGTAGTTGCTTAATATTCTTACAAATAGTGTGCTCGGATGTTGCAATCCTCACTTTTTGCTTGAAAATAATAAGAAAAAATTGAGGGGAATATTATACAATCATACAGTAGGCAATACCGTAATTGTATGTCTTGTGCGGTCAATTTAGACAGACGTGTGACAAAAACAGAAAAGCAGCTTCGTTCATAACTACTCGACTTGGCTTATCAGGTTTATCTATTCAACACAATAATTAAGGTGGAACGAGTACCAAAAGAAATGAAACAGAACATCCGGAGGCAGCGATTACTCCTGGGATACAAAAGGAAGTGCTGGTGTTAGAGTACCTACTGTCGCGGAGGAGCGGTTAGCATGCGGGAGAATTGGGACTTGGGTGTATATCCTTTATCTTACTTTACATTATACATATATGATATATATAGAGAGACGGGGAGAGGGGAAGGACAGGGCCGGGGCAGCCGCCATGGTCGGCCTAGCCAACACTGAACGTCTTGCTTGCGGTGGCGGCACCGCCCCGAGGGGGCGGGTCCGCCCTCGCCAGCCCGTTTGACGTTCTTCTCTATCCCCGGCCGTGACACTACACATCAAAAGATATTACAAACATGGATGGATTTGACGATGATTAATAGTAGCCAACAAGAAATCTCATATTATTTCTAAATTAAATGCATGTGTCTAATTAAATGCAAATGCAGTAGTAAATAAATAAAATTAACAAACTCGTATACGGCCATAAAATCTGGCTGGATCCACATTTGGCATTTTTTGTCTAGCAGATCCAATTCAACATGACCGAAATATGGCAAGTAATTACGAAATCGGAATATAAACAAAGGAAATTGAATCCCGTGCCATTGCGACGTAGAAGACAAGATATGCCGCGAAGCCGAGAACAGAAGAGACGGCGACCCCGCGCTCTGCCTTCCCTGCCGAGTCAGCCCATTGAGGGCCGCGTTTCATTGCGAGAAGAATGACGAGGACGACATTGGCGAGCAGGGTTAGAGCGGCCATGTCAGCCAAGTACAGTCCCGCCCAGGATCTTGGTACCAAGGAGGGGTCGGACTGGTCGGAGGGGTCCAAATGCATCCTCGGTAATAACTACTTCCCTAGGAAAGAGAAAAATATTTTAAATGGTACGTTGGTTTGCTTATAGAGAACGGATGTTACTGTTAAAAAATCGATAATTTCTTATCACTTGGTAAGAAGTTATCAGTTTTCGCTTATAAAAAATTTCATTTCTTATATTTTTAAATGAAATTTTTTCTGTACTATTATTTTGTCTCTACCCACATCCCCAAATAATAAAATTAGAGATTGTGTCATTGATAACGGAAATCGATAAATCAGAGCTTATCACGCATGTTCAATAGCTGAGCAGATTCGCCCAACGATTCTGAATCTAGTTATGTAATAAGTTTTCCAATAGAGTGTCCATTAACAATATATTTTTTATTGTGTGTACTTTCCATGCCTTTCTTGAGAAAGAATAGGGCAGGGAGGCTTTTCAGGCCGAGCGGGCGGGGCCTAATCCTTTTTTTCTCTGCCTGTGCTATTTCGCTACCTCATACTTGGGTAATTAAACCGAGGACAAAAGGGCGCGCGCTAAATTTCTGAGGTTCAATGCTACTGCAGCAAGCTAGATTTGGACGCATCATACCGGGCCAAAATTTTGAAAAAGTACAAGACTATGGGGAATCCTGAAGAAAGGCATGGAAAGTACACACAATAAAAAATATATTGTTAACGAGCAATCTATTTGAAAACTGATGACATAACTAGATTCAGAATCGTTGGGCGAATCTGCTCAGCTATTGAACATGCGTGATAAGGTCTGATTTATCGATTTCCGTTATCAATGATACAACATCTAACTTTATTATTTGGTGATGTGGGTAGAGACAAAATAATGGTACAGAAGAAATTTCATTTAAAAATATTAGAAATGAAATTTTTTATAAAAACTGATAACTTCTTATCAAGTGATAAGAAATTATCGATTTTTTTAACAGTAACATCCGCTCTCTATAAGCAAACTAACGTACCATTTAAAATATTTTACTCTTTCCTAGGAAAGTAGTTATTACCGAGGATGCATTTGGACCCCTCCGACCCCTCCGACCCCTCCTTGGTACCAAGATCCTGGGCGGGACTGTATGTCTTTTGGAGGAGGAAATGCCACATCTACACGCCAAGCGTTTTAGGGACAAACAGGGGAATATGAGATGTTGATTTATTTTAAATCAAACGGGCTTTGTAGAAAAATATTTACTGTTCAACAGAGCACCGGCCATCGGCTTAATGCAGCAAAGCGTTGCCACGTCTTTAATGAAAGTAAATAATAATAAGAACAAAAAGTGAAATGATGAATGGTGTAACTTGCCGACTTGTCATATGCAAAGTCTGGCAGCATTGCTCGCCGTCCGTCATATTCAATGATAACGAAATAGTGGAAGCTACGGTAAGCGCTCGGCATTGTCAGAGGAATCGGGAGAAGAAATATTAGCGCAACCCAGACACGGAAGAGAATACGATCGTACTTAAAAAAAAATACATCATTGGACAAATATTATTAAAATGTTGACTAATTAAAATATCTTTAAAAAAATATCGAACTCGTTTTTTCAGCGGAAACGCGATGGCCAAAAGGCGATTGACGGCAAGTGCAAAGCTTGCCTGCAGCTGCCCGGCCTGGCAGTAGAGATAGAGGAAGCAGCACGTCTTCGACAAGTTCGACTGTTCCAGCCAGTTGAACCTACAGAATGGTTAGAAAATAATTGCATTTAACGAAGCACCATCACGGAAAAATAATAAATGTATATTCAAATTGCAGCGTTCTTCCTAGGAGTAGGCAGTCTCGCGTGTCATTTGGCAGCTCGCGCAAACCCGCTGCGTGAAAATAACTCATGCGCGAAAGAGAGTTCATATGTACATATATAATTTTTCAGTGATCGCCTTCCTTCAAACAAATGATATTCAGAGATAATTGTAGGCAAAAAAGTAAAATTATTGTACCAATGTTAATGATTTATGCAAACCCTTCTTCATCCTATTCAAACCATGAAAAAGCTACATATGTTTTCTATATAATAATTCCTTATGATGTTATTTCAGCACTCTAAACTTTACATATGGTAAAATTTAAACATCTCCAAATTATGCGTTTTTCATACCAAAAGAACCACGGCGGCCACGTCGTCAGCATCAAGAAGAACATTGTGCTGAGGTAGACCGCCATGTCCTTTAATTTAAGACCAGAAAAGGCTCTTGGTTTTTCTTCAAAAAATAAGTGCTATCATGTTTTTCCTCATAATCTCCAGCCCATTGTATGCGCGAATCTCCCGAACGGTGAGAAAAGAGAGATAGAGAGAGAAAGAGAGAAAGAAGGAGAGTTGCAGAGAGCGGGACAGAGAGAGATCGGCAGAAAAAGAAATAGACATGTAAAGGAAGAGAGAGAGGGAGAGAGAGAGAGAGTAGATAGAGGGAGAGAGAGAGGGGATGGACAGAAAGAGGAAAAGGGAGAGAGGGCGAGAGAGAGAGACAGAGTCGAGAGAGAGAGAGAGAAAGAGAGTCGAGAGAGATAGAGAGGGGGGGGGGAGAGAGAGAGAGAGAGAGAGTAGAGCATTAAAGGGGATCTAAAGCGAATAAATAGTGTCTTGTTTTTTTCGCCTTATTTCGTCGGGCTGAGCTTGAAAAGTCGTTTGAAAGTGTTCCGAAGTCACAAAAATCTCTCTGCTGTGAGGAAATTAGGAGTATTTTCTACTTTGAATTCGCGAATATTTATGTTCGCGCCATTTTCAAAAAAAATTGATAGGGCTACGCAGTGGCCGACAGGGCCATTGAGCTGCTGCGCGTAAATCCCAACATTGGCCGGGTTTTGCTTAACACGTAGGCTGACTTGTCTGTGGTTCAAACCACAAGTTTCTGTGGAGAGAGGCGAGGAGCAGTAGCACTTTCTCTACACCGTACTTTTTAACAATCTGTCAGGGAATTCGTGTTAGGAGTTTTTCCCTTATGGTCTCCTTTAAGTACCTGTATGTATGCACATGAATTTTCATAAATAACAAAAGATATTGCTGCGCAAATGAATTAAGGGCCTACTAACCGCAATTCCGGCAATAACGATAATGCGAAAGGTGCGCAAGACGCGGAAGGTCTTGCTGGCAAGAATTCGAGTGTAAACAAAAAGTGCGAATGGAAACGTGGCCAGTCCAATCACAGTCATCGCGCTTGTGGTCGTCCAGTCTAGCACGTTCAGAAATTCGAGCTCAAATTAAAAAAAATTGATTGACTTGGGTGGGTTCTGAACAGGTTCTTCATAGTAAAAAAAAAGGCAAACTTTGGCATCAGTAGAGTCCGTTGATGCAGAAAAATTATATGTCATGACAAGTGAAGGATGTTATCCTGAAGATTGAAAGATACACATATTTGGACATAAATAAAAACATTTACAGCAATCAAACAACAACCTTCACTGGCAGTACAAAAGCTCACAGAGAAATACATACATATGCGTATGGACATCCGAGTCTACCCTGTTTGTTATTTGTAGGCATAGGTGTTTGACACATCTTGCTCTAATTGAGTTCAATAAAGCAAGTACCCTTTCTAGACCAAGATATTAACCGATGTAAATGGTCTATAGCTAATAGAATTCTGCGTCCTGCGCATTCTTGTGAGGTTTTTCAATATCCTCACATTGTCGTCTAATTCGCCGCTTTTCCTTAGAGAAGGTAGAATCATGTATGTAGTGATAAAATGCACAACCTTATAGCTGCCGATGTATTTCATCTTTGCATACTATCTCGATGTGAAATGTAATTTCAAGAGAAGCATGCCGAGGGGAACTTCTCTGCGGCAATTAATTTCTACTCCCATATCACTCGGAATTGCCGTTGGAATTCTACATAGCTTGCTTTGAACAAAAATTCGATTGCAGTTCACCGAAGCAAACAGGCAACATTATCCTCTGAAACGCATCAGACAACCTGTCGAAGTCCATTCATGCCATGCATTTGTCCTCAGCATTCATTTAGAAAATAATAGGAATTTTTTGTTCCCCTTTTTATTCTGTCAATGAGCGTAGTGAGCGTAAATTGTAGTCTTCTACCTCTCTACAAACGTTTCTCTTTTACGACCGGTGAACTGCTAAAGGTAGAAAATGCTTGTGAATCTCCAAAGCACCATGAATTAATTTAACTTAGTAGAGACTTACATACATATGTTACCTACCAAATGAAACAGCCAAGAAGGTCTGTAATAAATAATTAGACAATGCATTGAGTAAAGTTTGAGATTAATTACTCCATAATTGAAAGAAATGGTGTAGTTTGCTTTCGTGGGTTCTTGTATGTAGAGTGCCGCCCAGGAGCCAGGGGATACGGCTCGAGCGGCTCGAGCCGTATCCCCTGGCTCGTGGGCGGTACTGTATATGATACAACTACTATCAATAATGCAAGGTCGAACTGATTGTGAGAGCTTGCAAAGAAAAGGGAGAACAAATGATGACAAATGAAACTACAAAGCGTATTCATATAGTATGGTATTCAATCGCAAGTGCCCCTTTTTCAGTTTGCAAATATTGTTTCACTTTTTCTCGTTCGATCTCCTTCATTTATGGTCCCTGACCTTCTCACTCTATAGCTACTCTGGCTCTTATCGCTGTTTCGATGACAAGCGACTCAGCGAGAAAAGGGAGAGCAGCAGAGAAATAGAGATTGGTGTGCCTTCACAACACAACTGAACAGACCATCGATGGCGCCTCCTATTTAAATGGCTGGCTCCCATTTTAGAGTTCGTACGGGAAAAGCCCACCACTGTTTCCAGCCCTTTGCAAAATCCACATTCGCGAGCGCGCTGGGTCCCTTTGAATAAATTGAGTGAGCACATTACGTAACCATTGTGACCGGCCCAATCAAACAAGTTCATCTTAATTAGATACATATGTTTGCCTCAAAAGAGTTGAGTTATCTTTCAGATTCTTCTCTCCTCCTCCAATTCCATGTCCGTCGTCATTATCACTGGTTAGCGGCCAGATTTGCCCCTGACAATGAGCTTATAAAATCAGATATGGCATGCAGAAATGCGAGCGAATTGTATACTGTTGTGGTGTCCAGCTTGTAGGATATAACGGTTAGAGAAAGCAAATCGCACTCTCTGAGTAATTTGTGTCATCTAATTTTTCGAATATATTATATTATTCAACGTTGCCACCTTCGTACATTTATGATGTACGAATAAATAAGATAATTAATAAATATACATTGTATTTAGTACCTTGCTCCTTAGGCGCGTCATCGGGCATTGGCAAGGGCATCGCTCTCTTCTTTGCTGAGCAGAAGTGGCGGCTCTCGCTCTCGGGCAGAAATGTCAAGGCACTCGCGGAGGTGGCCGCCCTGTGCGTCAAGAACGGCTCCGGCGATGTATGTGCTTTAGAATAAGAATAATTGATATTCTAGAATGATTAGCAAATGCTCTCGATGAGGAGAGAAACATAGTAATTGATGGTTTATATTCTACGTTTGCACACAAATTGAAAGACACCGAATTCACACGTCTTAAGGTCGTCACAACTGCTGGCGATATCACCTCGCAGACAACCCGTGAAGCAATTCTCGAAAACACCATGGACAAGTTCGGCAAGATTGACACGCTGGTTGGTTACCAGTTTGGAAAAGTGTGATGAACTAAATACATGCTAAATAAAACACGAAAACTGTTTGTTGTCGGGCTGATTTTCAGCCAACCAATGTAGATAAAAGAGTTCTTTGAGGGTGTTTAAATTGTGATTTCTATCGCAGGTGAACAATGCTGGAATGGCGATTCGTGGCGAGCTCGCGTCCACAAGCGTCGATTCTTTTGACAAGATTTTCGACGTCAACGTACGAAGGTTACGTTTTTATCACAATTTTTGTAATGTTTTCTTTTTGGGAATTTTTGCGCCTATGACGTTTCTCTCTCGTCGTTGTGCTATGCAAAATAAGATTGAGTATCTGGTTCTTCTCTAGCGTGATCCAGCTAACGCAGCTGGCGCTGCCGCAGATCATCGCTGCGAAGGGAACCATCGTCAACATCAGCAGCGTCGCCGGACTCGTCGCGGTACGGCCATTTCACCATTACAATATGAATCATGACATTGTATGACGCTATGTACTCTGCAAAAAAGCTATTTAAATGAGGGCGATCACGGATTTCAAATTGCCGCGGTCCTTCGCAGTCTCATTCGCACGTTTGCTATTTGCATGGTCGATTTGCGAAGAAGCAGGCGAGGATGGGAGAGTGCCTATTCCCACGCTTACTTTTTCTCGGTGATCGTCATCGTTAATGGAAAAGCAGTTTTTTTAACGAAAAAAATCTTTTATTTTATATTCTACCCACACTTTAGTCGCCTAACTCTGGTTACTACTGCATGTCAAAAGCTGCGCTCGACCAGTTCACAAAGGTTCTCGCACTCGAAGTCGCAGACAAGGGAGTGCGCGTCAACTCTGTCAAGTCGGCACAACTTGGAACTAATTTATGCTTGTTAAATTAATATTTATATAATAAATAAAGTGTTTCTTTCAATAAAAGAGATTAAAAATTTGGATGATTGAATCGCAGAACTTACAGTCCCGGTCTCATCACGAGCGAATTCCAAATTCGCGCCGGAATGCCACAGGAGTACTACACTGAGGTTTTATTCGGTTCTTTTCAGATAATCTCATAATTCTTTTTGTTCGTCTTTTTTCTCTCAAGAAGTCAGAATATGTTTTTGCTATCTTTTTGTATTAACATTAGTTATGCTTTTCATAAACCATTTATTCTTCGATTTCAGTTCGTTGAGGCCTACAAACCAATTGTCCCATTGAAGCGCATTGGACAGCCAATCGAAGTTTGTTCAGAGCAATTTTATAATCAAAGCTACACTTAAGTGATATTGCCCATTTTATGTATTTGAAGAAAATACTAAATGCTTTAGAAATGTTGATCTAGTAAAACGGTCGCTTTAAAAAATCAAAGAATAAAGATAATCTCAAGATGAACTTCTGCAGATTGCAAAAGCAGTCTACTTCCTTGCGACGGATGCATCTTCGTTCACTACCGGTGAACTACTAAAGGTAGTTTGCATATCGATTTTTTCCCCAATAAAATGAAAATAGAAAGTAATGATACAATACTTATTGTTGTTATGGGCCATTTATTGTTAAATGTATTCTTAGGTCGATGGAGGTGCTGAAATTACCCGGCCACGAATCAACCTCCAACCCGCGATGAAATAGATACTCTCGTTTTGGAGTCTTTGCTCTTGGCTCATGGAATGAATATATTCGAAGCAATTAATGACTATAAATTTGGAATTTTTTTGTTTTGGTTGGTTTCACGCTCTGCAGCACTATCAAAATATTAGATAAAACTAAATTATTTTCAAACACATAACGTGTCTCTTGTAAACTACTACATACATAGGTGTGTTAGTTTTTTTTCTCTCGAATGAAACACTGGCAAATAGTTATTAGTGGTGAAAGGAGACAATTGTTTGTTATTTCTAATAAGAACCATCATTAATAACAGAAGGCGAATTACAAATGGAAGGCGGAAGAATTTGTTCCGGATCGCCAAGTCCATGATGACAAAAATATTTATAGCATAAAAAGTCATTTGCTGATTGTGAGACTACAGAACACAAATACAACAAGTTGCCCCCCCCAACATACTTTTTTAATCAAGCAAATTGAGAATGTTCAGAGCCGATTCACTAGACTTGTATTTAAAAGATGTAATTTAAATGTAATTTCCTATTCTGGTCGATTAGAATATCTTGGGTTAGAGCGCCTCTCCACGCGAAGAACAATTAATGATCTCATGATTGCCCTTAAGATCTTTAGAGGTACATATGGCATCGCCCCATCTGATATTTTCCTTTTGTCATCCAGAATATCTAGAGGTCATCGTCACAAAATTATAAAGCATAGATTCCGTTCCACAGTTTATGAGAACTTCTTTGCAAATAGGGTAGTTAATTTATGGAATTCTCTGCCTGATAGTATTTTTGAAATGTCGCTCCCTATTGCTCGTAATCACACTAAGATTTTTTTTAGCCAATATTTAAGATTACAATTTTCTTTCAGTTCCTATATTCCTTGGCCCCCTCCCCCCAAATTGGCAGCCTCTCGTTGCTAGCCTCTCATTATCTGATTGCGCTCAAATTTCTCTTGTTTTTAATTCTGTTCATATTTTCCATATCAACACAATGCAGGCCAGATAAACACATATATATATAGACGAAGTGGACTACTGTAGTATATACATATGCGTCGAATGATTTTGGGCCGTGAGGTGTGGGGGTGAGGATTTGGGGTGTCTGTTGTAGAGATTCCATTGAGTTCACTTGGACACACGCGTCCGCGCTGTCTGCTTGAATCTCAGGCATGTTTGGGAAATAAAGAAACTTTTGCGTGTTAGTTGCCAGGCTCGTAGTTGTCGATCTTAAAGAGAGAGAGAGGGAGTGAGGGAGAGAAAGACGATATAACTTTTCTGCGTAACTGACAGAATTTTAAAATTATTTGGCGAAAATTAGCACAAATTGTGCGCAAAAATATAAATATTTATGTATGTCTTCTTGTACATATACATATGTACATATGTAGTATGTAAGTACATATATGTACACGCATATATGTACATAGATATGTTTTATTTTCCGGCGGTACCTTCAAGAATTCCGGTTTAATTGCAGGTAGCAGACTCGCGCGGATGTCTGCCTCCGTTGCAAGCTTTACCGAGCCCAGGCTGGGCGCTTTGGACAGCCCTGCATCCTGCATCATAATTCTCTTCTCCGTCAAATGTCATATTCAATGCAACACAAATTGTATGTCAAAAATTTTTCTGAATGTATTCAACGATTAAATAAAACATTTACTCGAACAGTAGAGAACATTTTTTTTTGCAACGGTGAGAATCTCTTTTGTCATGGGGGAATACTTTACTAGTTTATTCATCGAAATACTTTTGACTTGATACATGACTACTTACATCCTGTTCTTTTGCCCTTGCAAAAGCATGTACAAGCACGGACCTTTTGCATGTTGGGAATAAGAAAACGGGGTTCACCAAAGATTATCGGAAACTGTCCGCCCACGCGGTCATAAATTTGTGGACTCTTGGTTTCTGGTTCACTTGACGTGTGCCCCTATTCTGACTTCCTGTTTGATCGTCCTCTTTCTATCTCTCCGTCGTCTTTCTTCTCTCGCTCTGTCTCTCCTTCTCGCTTATTTCTCTCTCTTTCTCTCCCGCTCTCTCGCTGTTTTCAATCTGTATGCACTTGGCGTGCCATTCATTCGAAAGTGCACTGCATTGATAAGAAGAAGAAATCGCCTTTGGAGGCTTCCGTGGGTTTCGATTCTGTCACAGCCGCGCTCTTCTCACTCTTCGTTCTCGTGGTCAGCAGATGTCTCCTATTCTTAGACGGCTTCTGTTCTTCCTCGCGGCGCTGCAAGTCGCTGGTACGGCACAATTTTTTCAAAATAACTTTTTTTTTCTGTTAATTCAGGCAGGTGATCAATGTTTATTTATCTTGCTTACTGGATAAAATACTTATATGATCATGGCTACGTACAAACATACATAGGTGGCCCAAAACATAGAATATTAAAGTTGGTCATTCTATGACAGACGCCGGGAGCTGCCCAAACTTCTACGACCCGTGGTTCGGCGGCGCGTGCTTCCGCATTCATTACGCGCAGCAGCCATTCGAGAACGCAGTCACGGAATGCGAGAGGGACGCGGCCGAACTGGCCTCCATTCACTCGGCTAAGGTTTGCGAGCAGGGAAAGTGAGAAGAGAGAGAGAGAGAAAAAAAGAGATATGTAATTGAGACCTGAAATAGGGTAGACGCGAGAAATAGCACGTGTTCTTAGTGGGAGAAGACATGAAAAAATTATGTTCGAATTAGAGAAGAACATTTGCATATTGCTTGACATCGTCTTTTGTTAAATGAGAAAACCAATGGCCTTCAGCTTTCGCCTCTTGATTTTCGGAGAACGAGCTGATTCGCCGCCTGGTCGCAACGTGGCCGACCATTGCGAGGCATCAAGTGTGGCTCGGCCTACGATGCAATCCATCTACTCGCAAGTACTACTGGATCGATGGCAGTCCTCTCGACTACACCAATATTAGTATGTCCACACTCTACCGTATGCCACGCACTATTTTCTGTCATATTCCAACAGCAGTAAAAGTTTTCGGGGGTATCGGATGAGTTTCGCAAAACGGTTCTACGAGATGAATTGTAGTGTGCCATTTCCTGAAGCACGATAATTGCTGTGATTCACCAAAGCGCAGATACGCCATGCACGTCAAAGTCGTACGGTTATCTGCTGGACGGAGTCACGGGCGAGTGGAAAGCGGTCGACGCGTACTCGTATATCAATCCACTCTGCAGAATGCCGAAGAGAATAGGTCGGAGAGAGAGAAAGGATAAGGGATTTGAGACAGAGAGAGAGACAGAAAGAGAGACAGAAAGAGAGAGAGACAGAGAGAGACAGAGAGAGACAGAAAGAAACAGAGAGACAAAGAGACAGAGAGAGAGACAGAGAGAGACAAAGAGACAGAGAGAGAGAGACACAGAGAGAGAGCGAGGAAGAAGATGCAGACATATCACAAATGTACAGATGATAGCTGCGACGGCTACGAGAAAGTGCCCGGATCGGCGACGTGTATCAGCGTAAAGACAGAGATTGTTGGCGACATATAAACTTGTGGAATATTATTTTATTTTAGCTTTTTTCCTTGCGCAATATGAAAGATGTGATAATTGTCTAGTGAAGTAGCAGCAATGTCATTCTAATCAGCAATATCTGAATGTCGCCGAGCTGCAGTGCAAAGCAGAGCACGCGAATATCGCTTCCATTCACGATCAGGAGGTTTGCGTCCCCATTTCGTTTTCTTCACATTCGTTTTCCACCGACTTCATTTCTCTCTCTCTCTCTCTCTCTTTCTCTCTTATCTTTCTATCTCTTCGCTCAGCCTTAGTCTTTCTTATCTCACTTTCTCTCTTTCTCTTTCTTCTTACAGACCAACGACTTCATCCTCGCCCGCGCCCGCTCCCTCAAGCTGGTGAACGGCGTCCACATCGGCCTGCGTTCGAATGCGACGGGCGCTGGCCCGGATGGTCGGCAACCACAGCTCGCCTGGAGCGATGCCACCAATGTGACGTACACTAACTTTGCGCCCGGTACGGTTGACGCCTTCTTTAGACATTAAAACATCAAAATTGTAACAAAAACATTTCTCACGATTAGAATTTCTAATTATTTAAATTAAAAAGAGTAATGTTGACGCCAGGCTTTCCATCCGACATCTTTGGCCACTGCGGCGCGCTGGAGACGAATTCGCTGAACGGTCGCTGGATGAGCAGCCAATGCGTCACGAGCGTCATGCCATACGTGTGCGGACGGCCAGGTACGGTAGAACCATGAACTGGCATTCAGATACTTCTCCCTTGGGACGTTGGTGATCATTTATTTAAAGTGATTTTGTTTATTGTTTTTGCACCGCAGGTTGTGAACCGAATCTTTGACTCTGTTCGTGCAAATAGAAAATGACTATTTTTGGCTGTACAGTTTTCAAATCACCACCATCTCATGCGAACCTTACATGTTTTTTTTTCACATCCTTTACATTTGACCGAGGTAGAAAGAAGCAAGTGAGGCACTCAAATCTGACAAATTGAAACAACGCTTTTCACCTTCAATTTGCAGCACCCGACACGAATGGAACCGTCACGCCTCCCGGCTGTCCGCAGAACCCGTACTATTACAATCAGAGCGAAATTGTCAGGATCCAATATTACTTTTCTCATTTCTTCCATTTATGACCTTTTATTGCATTAGTTCAATGCGATGCTATGTGAAATACCAAGCTACATATTTATTCTTTACCCAATATACATATCTATGTAGAGAAACAAAGGACCAAAATATGTAACGCGTTCCCCACTCAACATGAATATCGTAGTAGAGTGAGATCTTCTATGAAATGGTGTGATTCTAGTCCAGTGCTGTGCCAGGTGTACTCTCCGTTGTACCCGCTCGGCCCCGGCCCTCTCAGCTGCGACTTCTACCTCGTGGCCCCCGAGCGGAAGCACGTCGTCCTACAGTTCGCCGACTTTGAACTCAACGAATGCTGCGATCGACTCGAGCTCTTCGACGGCGCTTTCACTAATCTTCCCATCGCGACGTCAGCTTTTCTCTTGCATCATTTATCTTTTTCTCCATTTAGTACCTTTGTAATAATCGATAAAAGATCAACAAGTCAGCAGCGAAGCGAAGCATACATGTATGTAGTGCACTATATGTACATATGTATGTATATCAGCAGGAATTTTTGGATAAGAAAAAGATATACCGTATTTTCTCCGTTAGTAGTACTCTCTGGGTGTATAATTTTTCAATACCCTTGCGAGGGTAGTGGCACTATTATAAGGTGGTTCAATCAGAAGGAGGGTACTATTTTTAATACCCTTGCGGGGGGAAGGGACTATTAGAGGGCACTCAAAAGGGCGATAGTAATAGGCCTCTCGACGTGCGATTTTGGGGAAAATCACAGGACATGCCACAACCGGGCGTCGCTGTTTTGACCCATGCAAGCGTGACGGTTTTCACCAACACGAAGACAGAGAGCAATTTGTGGCAAAAAGAAGTGAGAATTAGGATTGAAAATATTGTATGGCGAAAAAGAAGAATAGTGACGCGAAATATTTTTGAGGCAAAAAAAGTTGTGACCCAGATGAGGTTTTTCGGTAAATATACATATGTAAATATTTCATATTGAACTTACGATTATCCGATTATTAGGTTATCCGGCAAGGGCGAGCCGGGCCGATTCTACTACACCGCGGGCTACAACATTCTACGCATGACACTCACGACGACGGATGGCAGAGGAGTCCGCGGATTCAAGGCCATCTTCAAGGCCGTGTAGATAACAGAAATTGGCGGTATTGATTCGAGGTTTCACGGCCAATTTATCGACTTGTATAGTTTTCGCTTCTCCCCACTCCCCCCCCTCATATTCACTCTGTTTTCTTCACACTTGACACACCTAATTGTTATTTTTTTAAGATTAAGCGAGTTAATAAACTCGAATCATGCCGGATAAGCCTTCCAATATCTGTTTTATGCTGCCTTTGGATGCGAGTACTCAACAACATCGAATACAGAAGAGTTTATTTATCGACATAAAATGAAATTCTGGCGATGAAGAGGAATTAGGCTATACCTTTCGCACTTAATAAGGAGGCAAGAAAATATACAAAAAAAGCGGGAGTGACTTTGATTTTTTTTAATTACGAAGAGTAAATTACCTTCCTTGGAATGTGTCATGGTCGTCGATTTTATAGAATTCCTATAGGAAAGCGAGCTGGGTCTGCATCTTTGGCATCTTTCTCGTCTCGCGTCTCCTTCTTAACACCTTTTCTGCATGAGACACGAAATATTTCTCTTTTTGTTAAACAAATTGTGGCATTCTGCGTACGAGGCATAAGTGGTGAAAGCACAATTATGGTGAGGTAAGTGGCGAGAAGAACAATGAATGCACAAGCAGAGAAAGGTTGAGAAATCAGAGAAAGGGATCGAGAGAGCTAGAAATTAACCGCCATTATTAGCCAAGCTTGCTCGAGGTTGCTCTTCCCGTGTGGAACAAGTCTCGAGGCGGCATCTCTTGAAGGAAGAAGAGACAAGGATGCGAGTGAGACAGGAAGATATGCGTCTTAATGGGGAGATGAAGAGAAAAGAAGAGAGTGCGAGTGATATGATAGATGGAGAGAGAGAGAGAGGGAAAGAGAGAATGAGAGAGAGAGAAGAGCCAGAGAGAGAATGCTCGAAGGTCACCAATACGCGTAAAATGCCTGTTTTCTGCGCATGGCGACCAAAACAAATATGGATATAATCGTTCCAGATTTGTTGTAACAATGGAAAGTTGCCGCAATTAACAATGACAAGCGAAAATGGCTGAACTAGCACAACAATGGCAATAGTAAGAGTGAGGAAGGAAAGAAGCAAGGATGACGAATAAGGGAAAGTTCTTGAAAGTTCCTCTTTTTTCTTGTTTTCCCTGGGGAAAAATAACGAGAGAAAATGAATATGTTCGTTCGACCTCGGGCCGTTTTCAGAGAGAGAGAGAGAGAGAGAGAGAGAGTGAGAGAGAGAGAGAGAGAAGGAAAAGAGGGGGAGAAGCAGCTAATTAGAGAAAGACGAGCACACAACAAGGTTAGAAAACAAGCATTTACGAGGGTGATGTCATTAGAGTTTCCTAACGGGACTATAAATACTGGAGGTGGGGTGGGGTGACTGAAGAGACGTTGGACTCTTCCTCCTTTCGGTGTCTTTCAACATTTTGTATCATAACAAAATTTTTATGCACATACATTTTTTACATTCATAAAAAAATTTTATATTGTTATTTCACTGCTACCTTCCTTATAATTTCGTAAAACTCTGGTTTTGTGAAGAATGATTAGATTCACCAGATGGGCGCGTCCGACCAGCTTGCCGCCGTGCTCTCCATCGCCGCTGGCGCCCTCATGGTGTGCAGCCTCGCCGGCGTCGGTCTCCTCCTAGCCGACATTAACGCCTTCTACGAGACGTCGCTCGAGGAGCTCGGCGAGTTCAGGGTCATTTGTTTACTCTTTTCTTTAGTTTCATGGCAACGCGTCGAAGTATTGGGTCCCATTATTAAAGGAAAATAATTAACATAGTTTTTTTAAGCGTGGATCAGCTCGTACCGTCGGTAAAATATGGATTTAAAAAATTTGAAAGGCTTCCCACTTTTCGTTTCAGCGAGATTTGTTCATTTTAAATCTCACGACTGGAGAATTCTAGCTGCTCTATTTAATAATTGTCCGGATTGAGCTTCCGAATGCATCAGCAAAGTGTTAATTTTCTAAACTAACAGTTAATGGAGTATTTTCCACCTGAAAAGCGTCGCCTGATCTTATGGAATTATTAGTGTGTTACACAGAACTTTAAATTTAATAATTGTCGCCAAATATATTATGTCCTTCACGGTTTGTCGTAGCATACAATTAGGTCGAGCAGAGAGGGTGAAATATGATTCCATATATGCCGACATGTTCATGATTCACTACCGCACGCAAACCGCCAATTGAAAATTGTCCACGCAAATGCTTGCTTTACGAGGAATGGTTTCCAAGCAAGGATATTGGCAAATTTCCAGGATCACGTTGCTTAAACCTATCGTACTATCTGAACGACCATTTCGTGTTAGGAGTTAACAACTTTAAGCTCCTTTAAGTTAAACTGTTTCCGGGACTTATATAATGCACACTTATGTATTATGTACATATTTAGATAATTCTTCTCTATCAAGCGGACGTCATGAAAACGTGAATATTTGCGTATGTAACGCAACTAAAATATTAAGGAGGCCGCGGACGCCTCATGGCGTGACATGGTTGCTGCGAACCGGGTGGACGCCGCGTCTCTTTCCGCGTCGCGTCTGTTCGGCCGCGCCAAGCGCCAGGACTACGCCGCCGCGCCAGTGGGTGTGGCCGCCGTGAAGGAGGCCGCTGCCGCCGCCGCAGTTCCATCATGCGCGTGCGCCGCCGCGCCAAACTCGTGTCCTCCTGGTCCTCCGGGACCGCCCGGTGAGCCCGGACTCGCTGGCGAAGACGGCCTGTCCGGTGAGCGAATTTAGAATATTGGTAAATCAAGTTTGGTCAAAAATTATACATTCACTTTTTTCTGAAATGTATACTTTTATGCAATGTCTATCTAATTAGTAATAAAGCATGCCACCCCCGCGATTAAATAACCCAAGTTTGAGATAGCCCCCTTCCCAACCGGCCTAGGGTAGGGAGCGTGATCGAAAATTGAGCTAGAACTTTTATAGCGATCCCGAATGTTCTTAAGCGGTCGACTTCTTCCCCGGGATATGTATGTAGTTGCAGAACATTTCCGAAAGGGGCTACAGAAGCCCAGACCATGGAATGTTTTGGAAGATTTTAAATTGTCTGCATGGATTCTTGAAGTTTCCAGAACATTTTGGAAGGGTCTGGCACCTTAGGACCTTGTACATTCTGGATAGGGTCGAGTACTGCCCCCCGGGTCCGGTAATTTTCAGGAGTAATTCGTTCAGTAAGAATGGTTCATTCTACCGGGTATCTAGATACATACATATGTATGTCTCACAAGCAACTTTATATTTATTGCTGTTTCCCGTGTAATCACACTAAAATTATGCACATATTGTAATTAGAGAAGCCAAGGACTAGCTGATATAAAAAAATCTTTCATGAATAGGTGAGCCTGGCAAGGACGGCAACACACCAGCAGCCGACAGCCACGACCAGAAGCCTAGCGAATGCACGCAGTGCCCGGCCGGTCCACCCGGAGTGCCGGGGCCTGACGGTCCTCCCGGTCCTACTGGCACTCCAGGAAACGACGGTGCTCCCGGAACAGGCGGTGGCGCACCTGAACTTGGTGCACCGGGCCCGCCAGGAGACGCCGGACCACCCGGCACGGATGGCCAGCTCGGAGCGCCTGGCACTCCTGGCACGCCTGGCAGCCGCGGCGGAAAGGGCGCGCCCGGCCCGGCCGGTCCCGCGGGACCTGCTGGGCCCGCCGGCACAGCCGGAGCACCTGGCGAACCCGCTGCACCGGGAGCGGACGGCCCCGCAGGCGGCCCCGGTGCACCAGGCAAGGACGGACAGCCAGGCGCCGACGGAACACCAGGAGCACCAGGAGCCTCTGGTGAACCCGGCGGAGACGCCGACTACTGCCCGTGCCCGAAGAGAACCGACGCCGTGGTCGCAGCCTAGGGAAACGAGGAGAAGGAGGTGAGGGAGTGCACTATCTACTCTGTGTACAAATTTAAAAATAAAAATAAAATAAAAATTCACATCCACTATGCCAGAGTAAAAAACCCAACTCTTAGTAGAAATACAGAACCGCTCAACAATCAGGGGTGCAGGAACCTTCCTAAAGTTCCTGGACCCCTTGTTGTTGAGCGATATTGTAATCGAACTATGTATATTCAAAATATTCTGAGCGTTGTATTTAAATAAATAACATATCGAATATCCGCTTTAAAAGAATTTCATGAGGTCAGGTTCCTCCCGCGCTGAACCTCGCCTCTGGCACGTCCGGAGGCACCGCCTACCGTTTGAAGCACCGACGAGTCGCGGTCGCCAAGGCATAAGCATCTTACATTAGAGAAAGAGAGATTCGAAATGCATGGTGTAAACGGTGCACAATTCATTGTAATTATGTGAATGAAGTCGTTTTTTTAGTGGCCACGAATAACTTGTAATAAAATAATTTTTGATAATGATGCAACTCAAACCGTCGGATATGCAAATCTGGTGAGAGATTTAAAGCAACAGGATCACCAAGTCGCCTTCGATAATGATTTTTTTTTATGTTGTATATTGCATTCTTTCGAAAGTCTGGATGGTGGGATGTACGGAATGGTTTCAAATTTATACGTTCGAAGGCTATCGTTTGAAAATTGTTGCACTTTAAGATGCAAAAAATTGGGATACTTCATTTCCCTGCTAAAAATGCGATATTTCTGTTCGTTCCATTTTTTTTTTATCACACGTTCCTACGCACACGATGCAGTATTCTTATTTTACATTTCCTTGTATAATCACTTCTTTCTCCTCTCCTTGCATTCCTTAACATACTCTCTCTCTACTAATCTCTTTCTCTCTCTCTTCTCTCTCTCTCTTTATATCTCTCCCTCTTTCTCTCATACTCTCTTCTTCTCTCCCTCTTTCTCTCTTCATTCTCGCTCACCGCCTGATCGCGTCGGGCCTCTCTTATCATAACGTGCCGCCTATCACTGATTGTGAATCATGCGTCCTGCACCATGACGTCAATGAGTGGGAAATATATTTTTTTCTTATATTACTCTCTTGCTTTTCTTCCATTCACCTTCTCTGTTCTCTCTCTCCATTTCTGCTTTTTCTCATCATCTCTCCGTACACAACCTTCAGAAATGTCTCTCTCTCCCTCTGTCACTCTCTTCCTTATTTTTTTTCTCCCTATCTTTCATAACATCGCTCCTTATCTCTGTGATCTTACAAGACCTTTTAATTCTTGGCTACTTTCCCGTCTCTTCGACATTTTGAATGCCCATGCACATTCTTTCCTCCTCGCCGCATGATTTTTTTTAAGGCCGATAGCTTAATTTAAAACACATTTTATTTGGCAATTCTGGAAAGCTGTTGGGCTACGCTTACTAGTAAAAAAATTATTGTTTCCTCTTCATTGACTTGTCAGATATATCTATCGATTCCGTGATTTTCTTGCTCCGTAAAATGAAATGAATAATCTTATGCGTTTAAATTTCCTGTGTTCGATCAAGACTACTCTCTGATCCTTCTCTGAGAGAGAGAGAGTAATCTTTTACTCTTCTAAAATGCCCTCTTCTCGCTTCTCTCCCCTAAGATGCACCTGCAGCCAGTGGCCTCTTGCCCACTCGGCACAGCAGTGGTGGCTGCGACTTCCTCGGTCGCCGTTCTCCGCCTCCCGGATGCATTCAGTTATCGTCTTCTGCCACTCATTCGGCTACGCGTCGGCGTCTCTGGAAACGCTCTTTCTTTCTGGTAGGCATCCCAGAGCCGTAAATGGGAAACTAACTTGAAAGTATAATTCTTTGAACATAAAAAAATAAATAATTAAATTTAGATTTGTCGGAAAAAGAAAGGGTTGAAGGTTGCTTTCGCTCTGTGTCGGCCCCGTCTTCCACCCCGTGTTCCGCGCCGTCTGCTTCCTCGACACGCACTCGCTCTTCTTCCTCGAGTCTACCAGAAAGAGGTAAACGCTTCTTGCAGGTTGGCGAGAAGCGTTTACCTCTTTCTTTCTCCCTCGCTTTTTCTTCCCTCTCGCTGTCTCTCTCTCTCTCTCTCTCTCTTTCTCCCCTCTTTCTTTCTCTCTTTCGTTCTGCCTCTTTCACTGTCTCTTTATTTCTCTATCTTTTTCGAGATTTCTCTTTTTCTTGATCTTTCCATCTCTCACTTCAAAATATACTTTATATTTTTAAGTAGTTCGCTATTCCTTAAAACGAAAATATTTTACCACTTTTTTCTTAAAAGAAATAATTATTATATTTTTTAAAAGAAGTTCAGTATTCCTTTAAAATGGAAATATCTTATACCCTTTGATTTTTTTTTAGATTTTCATTATTCTTATAATCTATGTATGTACTATGTGTCCTTCTTGGAGGAAAAAAATTGAGAGACAAAAAGTGTTTGTTTTCATAAGAATGTGACGCTGCGCTGCGTGGCGGAAAGTCTGCCAAACCTTCGCCCGGAAGGCTATCGAATAGTCGCCATGCGGCGAAGCGAGAAGAGCGACGAGAAAGTGCTAACTTTTTTTTTGAAAAATACTAAATATGTAAACATTTTCTTCAAATTTAAGCATTTGTTTTATTCTTCATTCGGTATAACTTTTATTATCTGAAGGCGTACATTAACTAGTGGTCGTTGCCGAGAAGCTTCTCGAAGGGGACATCAAAGTTGTCATTAGACAGACTCACCTCACGACAGACGGGTACGAGCTTGATCTTGGAATGAAGAGGAGGAATGAATGGGAGAACAATATGATGAAAAAGCTACAAAACGAAGAAAAGTCCAGCAAAAAGTCATACACATATGTATATGCTATATAATTGTTTAGCAAAAAATCTCGAAAAAGTTATTTTTCAGAGTTGAGATATCGACTATTGTGGACGAAGCGTGTTCGGAGGCGACTGCACTTTTATCCTTGAGAGCAGGTACTTACATATGTATGTAGCTTAAAGCCAATCCTGAGAAGTGGTCAGAGAGGTCGACCAGGGTTCAATCCCGGGATTTACCTATTTAAGGGGATTGCAGGACAAGGCATCTCGTTCTGGCGACGCCTTCTAGTCCTCGGTCAGCGTCGAGCCGCAGAAGCTCTCGGTGAGCAGGTAACCTAGCAGACCGCGTGTGGAACACCAACAGGCATCTCTTATAATGTTATTTAAACCCGTCGAACCTAGGGCGCGATGGAGCGACTCCTTGACTGTGTTGCCCATGACGAGACGTGCCATCGGCCTTGGTGGAAGCTGGCGAGGCGGCGTCAGCACGAAAGTCTTGAAGTGACGAAAGTGAATGGCGACTTGCTAATCTCGAACCGGGGACCGCCTTGGAAGGCAAGAATCTATTTCATTCTATTTCAAACAAATAAAAATCTCTACTCAAATACATCTACTATTGTAGCTGTTATCTTATGACCAAATATAAATATAAAAGAGAAACATTAAGTATGAATATTGTCATTTGCTCCCTCCATAAATTAAGTACTCAATGCTTTGGCTGAAAACTGTTAATTTTCTTATCTATGTATTTTTAAACTTATTCTTTTACCATTTATTAACGAAAAGTGGTTGTGCTCTTTAATTATTAGCCTGACGAAAAAGAATGTCAAGGAGGTGAGAGCGTCGCGCTTTTTTAGTATCGCAGACAAACACGGTTTTGCTACATCGTTCTAAATTATTCCTAATGGCGTTCCAACTAACATTTCCTTTTAGACGGGCTTCCTTGATATGGCCTCAGGCGCTACGTGGAGAGCGGAAGTTTTGAGGCCGACTCTACTATCCGCATGCGTTGACCGGCATGTTGGAAGCGTCGTTAGCGTTGCGAATGGATCGATATTCATCGTGAGAACAGAGAAAGAAAGAGAGAGGGGGAGAGAGAGAGAGAGAGAGAGAGAGAGAGAGAGAATAGGGATATATCGGGAGAGAAGGGGCACAGAATATTCAGGCTAACTATGAAAAGAAATGCAGCCGCAACGCGACCGCGGTCGCGTCGCTGCACGAGCTGGCGCGCGCCGCGTGCTGGCATGCTGCTAAGTTGTCTCTTTGTCGTGAGATCATCGACGAGGCCGCATTTGATCTCCGTGACTTTGTGCTCCTTCTGCTCAAGGAATACGACGATGGTGCTAAGAAGAATGGCAAAATGAGATGCTGGGTATGCAGGATAACGAGGAAGGGGAAGAAGAACTAGATTGACCAACGATGAACAATGATTATTCTTAGTGTGTATGTATGTGCATGTGTTCAGGCATATCGCAATAGAATCAGAATGAATTAAAGCTGCCGCGGACACCCCCAAAATCTACCAGCTTGGATTTCGTTCAAAAGTTCCTTATATGTGCATTCTGACAGAATAGATTGGAACTGATCTAGGAATCGGAAAATGCCGCTTTAGACCTTTTATAGACTTTAAATTTTGGACGAGCTCTCATTTTTGATTCTCTCGCAAACCGCGTCATACACACATACTATGTGTATGATGTGAACAAAATAGCTGATTTTCTTTGTTGTTTCACTTGGTATTTGGCCATGATTTTGGAAATCTCGATCACATCGCTCGGTTTTTTGCGTGACTTATATCGAGGCTTTGTACTTGTCGAACGGGAACAAGGGTTCTATTTGTGCTGACGAAGCCTTTTTGTAAGACCATTAATCATTTATGAACGTTAGTGTTATTCGTGACCGTTGTTATGTATTTTTATTTGACGTTTGCGGGTATTTTTTTATTTTAATTTCTTTATAACAAAAATATTAAAGGAAAAAGCCTATTACAGTTACTGCTCTTGTTTTCGCGAACTACTTAGACGAGAAACTAAACAGCCATAGCTCAACAAACGCATACAAACATTCATAAAAGCATCTCTTGGTCTTCTTTCTACCCAACAACGTGCGTCGCTGGCGCGAAGGCCAGAAAACATCTCGGATATCCTGCCGAGTAGCTTCCATCCATGGGAACTGCCACGAGATGTTGGAGAGAGAGAGATGTATGAGAATGGTAGAGGGATGCAGAGAAAGATGCAGATGATATGGGTGACGAAAGACGAAAGAGGGATATACGAATTTAGAGAAAGAGAAAGGGTGAAGCAAAGAACAGAAGGTATGAGAGACAAAGACTGAATAAGAGAACGAGAGAGAAGACACAGAGAAAAAGAGCGAGAGAGAGAGAGAGAGAGAGTGAGTGAGTAAAGGAAAGGAGGCATGCGAACACCCTTCTCTCGTTATTTGTCCAGACCTTTTCGGACGCTACCATCGGCCACATCGATTTGGATGTACATACATACATATGTTGAATATGATGCCTACGTTTTGACAGAAATCTTTTCATATGTGCTGTATCGTTCCGTGGTAGGCTACTTATGTACTATATATTAACATGAACAGAAATATGTACATATCCATAGTATGTGCATATGTATACCTTCTCATCCGTGTACATGTATGTGTACATACATATGTATGTACACATTTCTGCATAATACAACGTTGAAGGATGATCAGATTATTGTTGCGATAATTTATAGCAATTTGTTTTTAAAGTATTAAATCCCAATCCGTTTATTTTTTTTTCATTTTGTTTTGCTACCGCTCATAAAGACGAATGGAAGCGAAGGAGAGAAAGTTAGAAATATGGCAAGAGTCAGATGACAGCTAGCCTTTTCGGGCCCACTTCCTATGTATTCATATAGCGAAGAGTAGTTGTTTATGTATGAGAAATGCTACTTGGAAGAAGCTTCAACTGGAAGACCTGCTATTTGATTCGTTCTCTTAGCTTGCCAAATTTATCGTCTTTTATTTAAGCGTATAGATAAATACTAAAAGGCTACTTTCCTAAGCTGGAGAGCGAGAAAATAAACTATATTAATTGGAGGAGGCAATCGCCGAGAAATTATGTAGATTACAAATTGCTGTAGCTCTTCGCACTCTCATTTATTTTCACGCAGGAGGGTTGTGCGACCAGCGAAATAGCACAAGAGAATGAAATTGCCTACTCGCAAGAATAGCACGGCATTTCGCACTTGAATTAATTATTTTTCGGTACTCGACCACCTTTAAGTGGTATAAAAGTGTTCGTTTGGAAAGCATTGCTTTCATGATTTAGCTGCCATGCTTCTGCCATCGATGTCGCCGCTGCTTCTGCTGCATGTCACTATTCCGGCACAAGGTCCCAACTAGAGCGAGATTCATTTACGATTTACTTGCTACAAATATAATAAGTGGCCGACTCGTGTTTAAAAAAGAGGAGACAACTGAAAAGAAATTTTTTTTGTGAAATTACCGCAGTAATCTTTATAGGAAAGTATTGCGATCTTTAAAACGAAGCTTAATAAAATTGATTGTCTCTCTTAAGATAACTAACAAATCAAATTGCCGGTATTCAGTCCGATGGAAGGATTATATTCTAGTAAATACAAAAGTATTTTGTATGTAGTTAAGAAAAGATGAAAAATATTTTGTAGTCGTGGCGTACGCGGGTTCCTACGTAGCGATGCAGATCGCGCGATCTGCTGGAGTCACTCGTCGCCCCGAGGGACCGGATGACGCGGCGGCCCCCGACTCTCAGTTCCTCTCTCTTTCGTCTCTTCTCGTTTCTTTTCACTCAATCATTTCATAATTTCTACACTAAATTCTTCAAGTATGTAATTACTATGACAGCAAACAAAAAATAAACAGAAATGATCTCTTACAAACAAGCTTAGAATTTGTTTTTCAAATTCAGCCGTTGGATAGTTGTCATGAAACATTTTTTGCAAGTCATAAATTAATAATTATTTTTTACTTGTACATGCTTCTTTGAAGAATTTTTTAATTTGTTATAGACAGACATTCTTTTGTTTATGAATGTATCTTCACAAACATCATTTCAGCTACCTAATCGCGTGGTTGGTGGTGGGCGCCGTATCTTCTCTCGTCGCCGTCCTCACCATTGTCGCAGTCGCAGTTCGCATTCGCAAGCGGCGGCGTCTCGAGAAGCGCGTGGAGAAGCCCTACTCCATTCCGCATCTTCAACTTCGGTAAAACTAACAAAGTTATGGTTTCCCACTTTCATTACCACCGACTACATTGCGTACTATTTAGGATATGCTTCTTATCAGACGGTTTATAGTACCGTCAAATTGCTTTTGCTTCCGAATAACCAAAGTTCATCTTCGATGAAAATTATGTTCAGAGTGAAACCTTAAATTAGCCAGAGAATTAAATAATTATTCCCAGATAAGAATTACAACTTTTCTTTCTTCTGTGAAGACACTATTTTGCATTGTATGCCCTTGTCAAAGACATTGTCAGTAATAAAAAAATTTTCTTTGTTTATCAACGTCCCGACCCTTTCTTTCATCGTTGTAGTCGTTCAAATTATGAACTGAATACTAAGACCACAACTAGAACGATGCAAACATGCAACTTTACATGCAATCTTTGAAGCACGTTTTTCGTGTCATATTGACAAAAGTTCGCAGCATCTTGTCCACAACAGCTTCTGGAACAGTAAACAAATCCCATTTCCAACCCCACCTTTCATATTATGCGATGCTGCAGAGACAGAAATTAATATCTAATAAAAATCAGAAAGATTTTCCCTTTCGGCGGCCGGAAAGCTGAATACAGTTTTGCGGGATGCCTCAATAATTGCTAACGGGGATCTCTTCCACCTATGGCTTTATGTGCAATGCCCTTAAACTGTTTGCTCAGATATGTTCTTCTGACTCGGAAAAATTTGTGCTGTCTGCTTTTACTGTCTAATTTGCATCATTCTTCAATACTTTCTGTGAGCTTTAGTTTTAGTTGTCGTTTCTATGTCGACCTTCCCTTTTGCGCTTTGAAAGTTATACACATAGTGCATTTTATTGAAGGTATAATATATGTATTTAATTACAAAAACATTGTATGTACATACATATGTATATAGTTTAAACTGGGACTATATTTCTAGCCGCTATTGTTAGGAGCATAGTATCCTTTCAATGATTTCATTCAAGTACTAATACATATATTTTAAAACGGATAAACGAAATGAAAATTTACATGTGGGCCCTCATACAGAAAAGAAAAGATTGTGCATCTGAAGAGGAGGTGCATCCTTTCATCGACGCATTGCAATTAAAGCAGCAGCCAGTATAGTAACGGATTGCCTGAATTAATACAGCAGTCTCATTTGGTCAAAACAACTTATGTATAAAAGGAAAAATGAACTGTTAATGCTCTCTCGCCCTTTACTCATGCGAAATGGCGCGTGTTCAAATTTTTTGGCACAAATAAAGTAAAAATGATCTAGTTGCTTAACCATAAAAGAAGGCGCTGGCAACTGGAGGGAAGCAGCTCGTCTGCTCGTTCACAGCTCATCTCGGCGCACTGCGCGATGGGAATGTCGCAGGAGTGGCACACTTCGCAGAGCCACGTGCCAAAGACCGACTTGTACCGCCGCACGATGCACGATGGAACCTGAACGCCAAGTAGGATGATTGATATGCAGGTCACGGGTTCGATTCCTCCCGGGGGGCAAACGGACCCAGCTGGTCGTCGGGCTCACTTTTGTGACGCAGCATTGCCAGCCGCAGCAGTCGTGCCCGTCTTTCGGGCAACGCCAGAAGAGCTCGGTGACTCTGGCAAAGGAGGCTATTTGTATTTAACAAGAATTCTCACTTCACACTCATCTCCCTTTCCTCTTGTTTCTTCCGTTACTCTCATAGAACTGCTCATGTTCGCTCTTTTGCTTTCTCTTTTTCTCATATCCTTCTCTCTCGTGTCTATCATATGTCTCTCCTTTATCTCTATCTTATCCCTCTCTAATCTCTCCTTCTCCTATATCCTCTCTCTCTCTCTATTCAAGGTATGCATTCCAGCCTTGTCCCATTGCTGAAGAAGAGCGTGGCTGCCCGTCTCCCGTCCTCCTCCGCGGCAGGCTCCGGCAGTAGTCTCGAGCAGACCAGAGATGTACACGGTACCGTGATGTCAAGTGGAGATGATGACGTCATCATCTCAGCCACACGCCCTAATGAGCTTGCTCCGCCACCTTCTGTATCCGTCTTGCAGTTCGGTGGCAGCCAAAAGTACTCGATGTCGTTAACGCTATAAAATGTATTAGTAAGTCTGAAAATGCATAAAATTCTAGATGAGCAAGGTGCCAAGAATGGATAGTGTTAAGAGTGCCTGTATGAGATTCTCGAACACGAGCGTGCTATGAAATTTATCTGGAAATCGATCTACGAAAAGCCTAATATATCTAAAACTGAACGGCTGATATTTCCGAATAAACGAAAAAATATCTTATTATGTTTCAGCATAAATCATGTAGACTTTATTTGTAGGGAATTAAAAACCAACACCTCGCTTTGCATATGGAAAAGAAAAAGAGAAAGTAGATAAAGAAGCGTAAACTTAATCATATAATGTATTCAAATAGCGATATCAAAAATTACGTCCTCAATTCTTTTTGGTAGAAAAATATAATGTACTTTTCCCCCCTACTTTCATATTATGGAATGACTTCTCTGGAAAAGGGCTGCAAAAATTTTTAAAAAACCAAAAAATTAAATGTTTTTAGTAGTAACAAAATTGTATCACAAAAAAGTCCATTAAAATATAGCTTTTCCGAAATCGTAATCTGAGACTTGTTTGTTCAGTTTAGAATGTTGAATTAGTAGAAAATAAAGCGTTTGATAACGTATAGTCATAAGAAAGGCTCAGTTACATAAAGCACAACATAATCATGAATATTAAAGTAGATAGTTTTAATTGCTATTTTATTATTTTATTTCCTTGGATGTTTTCTTTCTATTTTTTTAATTGTGTGCACCTGACGCTCGCCACGTCCGTTTCGATTCGGCCGTAGAAAGGAGCCGGATCGAGTTCTGGCGGCTCCGACACCGGCTCTGACTCCGCTTCTGAAGCAGGCTCCGGACTCGACTCCGGCTCGTCGGGAGGCGGCGGTGGCGGCTGCTGAGGAATGAATGCATGTTAGTAATTTAATAAACAAAATGTGGACTGTTCTCCCTTTTCCCTCTGTTTTTCTTTATAATTCTTCAAATTTTTCTTCCACAATTTTCTACTGATGGGAATAAAAAGAAAAATATACCATACTTGAAAGTGTCCAGTTCCGTCGGCGCCATGATGGTGGATGGCCGAGGCGGCGGCCGCGCCGCCCACCGCGCCGAGTGCTGCCGCGCCCAAACCAATGCCGGCGCTCGGGCTATGCAAAGATTCGAAGATAAAAATGATAAACGGAATAAAGTTGGCAAACATACATGATCGACCTGCCATTTAGCAATGAAGCAACGGCGCTGCCAGAGGGGCTTCGCGCATTCGAGTAGCTGTGCTGCGAGCCTGAAAGAATAGTTTAGGAAATGTTTTTTTTTACTTTTTATTTAAACAAAAGAACAATGCAGGGCACTTTCGAATTACACAATTACCGAAATTTAGCGATGGAAAATAAAGTGTTATGTAAGTTTTAAATGAAATGTAGAAATTCCGGCCAAATCCGTTGAAGCGTCCGCCGCTCGCGCTGGCTCTCACGGCACTCGCGCCACGCACGCCGCTCGCGCCTCCTGACGTTATTTGTATCAAATTTAATATTTAATAAAAACAATTTATAACAATTTAGTAAGAATTCGATAAATAATATTAGGATTTATGGAGTTGATCAAAGCAAAATAGTAGGAACCCCTCGCGTCGACAGCACATCTTAAGCGGAAGACGCCTGAGATAAGAAAGAAGAGCAGCAAGATTGGAGAAAGAGATGGACGTCGCAGCATTCTATGGTGGCCAGCGTCTTCTTCTGCTTCTTCTTCCTTGGCTGCCCTCTTCAGCTACCGACAAATGAGATATCCGTGTGACCTCACGTGAACTTATTAAGCTGAAATGAAGGACGGAGGAGGTGGAAGAAGAAATTGACGTACGCTAAGAGGGAGCGAGAATACATAGAAAGGAAAAGATGAAAAGAAAGAGAGAGAGATGAAAGCGAAGGCAAAGATAGAAAAACGTGGTAAAAATGGAAAATCAAAGAAGAGAACAAGGCCTCCGAAGGTTCGCTCTCTTCAACCTCCTCTTGTGCCGTGGTCCCCATCGACTCGAAGAACGCAATGCAAACAAACTGAAGGCTCCGCACTGCAACCCCTCCCCCCCTTCCCCCCCCCCTTCACCCCGGAGGCAACAGGCGGAATGCTACCAAGAATCCGACTAAACCTTTAGACTACTCGCTGGTCTGGAAATACAAATTAGTGAACTCACAGGGACACACATACATATTTATGTATTTATTTACAAATGCAATGTGCTCAAAATAATGAAAATAAAATATCGGTTATTTCGAAATCAAAATGCTTCATAAATTCATGTGCTATCATTCTATTGTTTCTGACCTTATTTCAATTTATGCTGAAGGGCCGTGATTAATTAGAGCCTTCAGGAGAGCTCGTTGCGTCTAGAAATCCGACATAAAAGTTGCTCAATTACCCTTACAATTAGCCATTCCAGCTATCCAGTCAGGGTCCCAATTTTCGGCCCATAAGGGTACCTCTACCGTTAGTATAACAGTGAAGAAATTTGCATATAACTAATTTCCATAATGGACTTTTCAAAATATAATAAAAGTAGGGAACCTTTGTTCCCGTGCTTTCCGGGAGATCAGAAAGGATCCTTTCTGCGAAAAAAATGCAGTCTATTAGGCTTCCGGCCCGAGGTCCATTAAAAATAGAGAAATCACAAATGGAGCTAAGAATTCGCAATTTGTTGTCGATTTTGTTAGCGAATTCCTATTACTACCTGTTGGCTTCTCTTCTTTTATTCGAGTACGAAGAAGGATCCCTTATGATCCCTCGGAAAGCAGAGGACCAAAGGTAGAATGCAGCTTTATGGACTTGGTCTGAAGGTTAGTTTGGGAAAGAATGAGTTCATTTCATCTTAATTCCTCGTCAGCAGCAGGTCGACTTAATTTAAATGGATGCGACAACTATTGAAGAGAAACCGGAGAGTGAAACCGGAGAGGAGCAGAAGGAAAAGGAAGAGAAAGGGAAGGAGGAAAATGAAAAAGAAGAGGACGATGTGCGAACTGCTCTTAGCACCCACGTGGTTGTGCTCACGGATGATGGCCAGAAGGTTCTTTGTTCTCATTCGCGAGAGTCAAAGTTCTTGCTTTAGGAAGGAATCCATAAAATTAAATAAACTAAGAAAAAAGGTCGAAAAACGAAATCTGTCTTTTGAAGTCGGCGATCTATATTTTATATATGATAATTGTATAGCAACAGCCAAATCTAAATTTTCGTGCAAGTCTTCCTTCAAACTATTGCCTTGCCCGCCTCACGATGAGGGACTTTATTAGCTCGGGAGGAGGGCAGTGTAATAAATTTTCAACGCATGTTAGATGCCAGCAAAATGCCTTTTTTAAACAAAAGCAGCACTGAAAACTTGTTCATGAGCGCGCAATTAAAAAATTCCGTAAAGAAGTGTTTTGATAATCAAGCTGCTTTGCAATAAAAGCTGTTCAGACAAGATTTGCATGTTTTTTTAAAATTTCGAATGAGAAGGATATTTTAATTTTAAAAAAAGTGGGTTATTCAGTTCGTGGTGTCCGCCGCTGATCTTGCCGATCGCTCACCCTTCCTGAACGCGCTCTTCGCCTCGTCGACCGAAGCTTCCGCAATTCATCGGTGGTGCTCCTGGATGCCTATATCGTTATTTTCTTTTGACATTTCGTAATCCCAAATTTGTACATATAAATGCCATACTTAATAAAAATAATAAAAAGATGCGACCAAAATCTGTCAACTACTTGGATGCAAACCGCAATCATGAATGCCAATGCCTTTATCTTGGCTTCACCCACCAGGGCCTGTCATTGATTGTGGAATGTGTATACTTGTAAACTAGCAAACTTAACTTCCACTCCAGATTGCACTCCCTGCCCTCGTTGTGTTTCGCTGCCTACGTGCATCTCGTGATGAATTCTCTTGATCGCAAGGACCTCAAGGCGGTCGTCGACCTGAGGACGGCGATTCTGGTGCGTGACGTACTGAAGAAGAGCATTGGCATATGTCATTGGACAAGAAAACAAAATAGCTTTGGAAATCATCCTCACGTGTAACTAATTACTACGCGACGTAAAATGCACAAACCTATTGGAATTCTTACGGTTGTACGGTACCCTTTATCTCTCCTGCCGTGCTATTAATCGTGACAAAAGTGGCACTAGTTTTGCCAAAAGGTGCCCACCTTTTCAATTGAAACTGCGCCCAGTTTCAAAGCAAAGTGGATCCACTTTTCACTGGTGTTTTTGCCGTTTTGTGTTGTTTTAAGTGAAGACATTTTGTCAATCTTGCTCAATTATAAAGATTTGTGCGTTGAAGTTGAAGATGAACAACTTGTTGATGCCGATTCGGTCTCGCCGCCCCAATCTGCATTATGTTCGGCAGCACTCATTGGTGTTTTTCTCGCAAAACGAAGCGCTCCTCCACGAGCGCTTTCGCATGTCACCAGCGAGAGTGCGCGAGCTTGTCCAGGAACTCACGGCGGCACTCAACCACTACACTCTCGGAGACTGGGCAATATCTCCAACCAACCAGGCAAGCTCCACCATCGAGACAAGAGGACTAGGACTAAAGAAGGAGTTCCTGAGCGGGATGCACTGAATGATAGCTAGCGAGACACATAGAGAGGGAGATTGAAAGAGAGAGAGAGAGAGAGTGATAGAGAGAGAGAGGGAGTGATAGAGAGAGAGAGAGAGAGAGAGATTCAGCAAGAGAAGATCGGCACTTGGAACGAGGAGAGAGAAGTCACAACATTCCTAGGTTCTAATCCTGCTTCGTGCCCTCTTCACGAATGCCCCACAGTTCCAACAGTATCAAATAAGGATTCCGATCCACGCGCACCAATGTCCGAATGCCTTCGCCTGCCGTTCTTGTTCTAGAACAAAGTCAACATAGAAGACAGAAAATATTGCAAGTAAACAACGACATTTACATGAATCTTGTAGCGCAAGTAACCTCAGCCAAAGGCAGTAGAGACGATTCGCCCTGCTCGCAAATCCCGTTGAATGCCGGGGTTTTCCGATATCGTCCGATCATCTCCTGCTCCGCTGGCACAAATCCGGCAAACTTTTGCTGAAGATTCGTCTCAGTCTTCTCGTCTATGCCTCCGCCAGTTAAATTCCTGTAACTAAACCACCGATTTCAAACAAATCGAGCTTAAACAGCAAAACCGGTAAGAAACCTCTTCTCCTCTGAAGCATACTGCTTTGTCGTGGCCATCGACTCCTGCAGAATGCGGCTGCAGCGCTTCTGCGTTAGCTCCTCGTTCTTGCATCGCACTCGAGCGCGATCCACGACTGTTGTCCAGGCTGCCGTCCTTTTCGAGTTTGCGTCAGACGCCCGGTCTAGGTTGCCTTCCACCAGCAAGTCACGAAACTTGAATATCTCTTCAAGGATGATTTGCTTCTGGTTGGAAGAAAGGTGCTTCGGCATTCCTAAACGAATGAACATGCATCAACAATATGGCAATTACAATCATAAAGCGTGAAATGTAAGAGATTGCCCCCTCCCAATACGAATCCCAACTTTTTTTGTTCCGTCATTATGCGCGCCAAACATCCTGCACGTTTGAAACCGTGCGCACAGTTTTAGAGAGTGCGCGAATTTGAGAGAGCAAAGTGAGTAAAGGTTTTCTACACACTTTTGCCCTCTCACTTTTGCTCACTCTTTCGTGTTAGAGAAATAAACTGCGCCCAGTTTGAATATGGGTCCAGTTTAAAACGTGGGTTGGCTGTTGAGCGAAACTGGAGCCATTTTGGCCATTTTTCATAGTAAAACGGCTAAAAACCTGCTCCAAGTTTCCATTTTAGTTCGACCAAATTTTACTGAACACTGGATCCACTTTTCTTCCTAGATTAATAGCACGGCTGGTATACCGTATCAACAGTACCGCATTCTCTTAGGCGCTGGACGTCTCGGTCTATCTCGGCGACGAGCAGGGGAAGCATTTGCTTGAGGAACTCGTTGTGCAGGAGGTCGACGACCAATCGCTCGTCCAGGTCACTGTAATTCTGGCATTTTTTTACCTAAAACGATCGCGCGGCTAGAGTATGAAAATTATGAGCGCATGGGTAGAGTATGAAAATAATGATCGCATGGGTAGAGTATGAAAATAATGATTGCATGGCTACACTATGACGACAATGCGGCATGACTGCAGTTTGAAGTGTAAAGTTATACATACATATGTCGACATTTGAACATGAAACTCCTTGGGGTTTTAATAAAGTTCATTTAAAAAATTTTATGCTTTGATTTTGTATAAGAAGATAAAAAAATATATATATATAAATTCAGTCTTACATGCATGCCAAAGAGGCGGGCTTGAGCAGGCTTTCGGGATTACTCTGGGAACTCATCATTCGTAACTTTCGACGGGTTTGCGCATTCTTTCAATGGCGAACTAGATTCTGAATATGGACAGATGTGCAGAATCTATTGCAGGTGTTTGACAACAATTCCTTCGTTCGCCTCTCCGACGCTGATCTCAACGCGGCCATCGGGTCAAAAGACCTTGACATTCTCGTTGAGCAGGAAGCGCTTCTCGTTGGGCGACGTGGTGTGCCTGCCAGGGCTGTCACGCCTTCGGTATGCTCTTTCTCTTCCTCTCTGCCGCTTTCCTTTTTCCTTTCCCTGTCTCTTCCTTTCTGTCCATCTCTCTGTCTCTCTCTCTCCATTTTTGCTTCCAGTCTTTCCTGCCGTTGTCTGATCCTCCCACCACCTATGGATCGGTCACTGAAGCCAACGTCTCCCCTGTCTCCCGATATCCACGCCACGCCGTAATCACTCTTGGTAAAGCCAACGACTAACATACTGTTTTTCATATCATAGAACCTCGGCGCTCAGTGCTTGCCAAGGGCGATGAGGGAAGTATACTATTTCGTTGAATACCGTACTTAAATCAGCTTCTACACTTATATATATATATTGTTCATTTTGAACAACATGTTCGTTTGTTCGTTTGTTTGCAGATACCTTAATACTACATTCATTATTTCTATGCTCTTCCTTCCAATTTAGGCGGCTGTTCACTTTCTGGCTTAACGAGTGGCATTGAAAATGAGGTGTACAGCGATCGAAGCGGCTCATGGGTGCGTGGAAACGAAAAGTGAGCGGCGTGCATTATTTTTCCTTGAAAATTTCATTTTGACATTTTTTTTTCGAACTTTCCAATCAAGCGGCTTTTTGGCGGGAAAGTTCAAAACGGATATAAATGTCAGCGCCCGCCTTCAGCGCGTCGGGTACCATGGCCTGATCGCGCGTCCCGAAGGCCTCTTCATCTACGGCGGCTTCAATGGCGACAAGTGCCTTGAACGCGTCCAATTCTTCGACTACCATACATCGGTGGGGGAATATAATTAAGAATATGATTAGTATATTATTGTTGATTAGGACTTTGTGCGATCTATGGGATATTCTATCCCTTTCTGAAAAGTACCTCTCGCTGAATTCCGCAGACCTGGAGCGAGCTGAATCGCCTCGCAACTTCGTGAGCGCATGCGCCCTTCAGAATCGACTCTTCGCGATCGGCGGGTGACATGCCACGCCTCTTCTTTCTATGCAACGCTCACTTATCTGTTACTTGTTTCCCCGTTCAGCCACACCGGATCTGCCCGTCTGTCATCGGTAGAGATGCTCGACCTGGCTAGCGGCAGCCGACTTGACGTCATTGAGTGGCGGAACGTGCGGTCCATGCAGAAAACGCGGTTCTTTGACTTTTATCTTGTGATGTGTTTGTCTTCAATGCACATCAAAGATTGGAAAAGAAACAAATATTTCCTTTGGTCAGCTCCGACGCGAGCGCCGTTGCACTCGGCGGACGGATCTACTCGCTAGGCGGTTATGATGGAAGGGACATCCACGACAGTGGAGAATGCTTCGATCCGTCAACCGAGCAGTGGTCACTTTTTATCTCTCTCTCTCTCTCTGGTTATCTCTATCTCTCTCTCTCTCTCTCGTTCCAGCTGTCTCTCTCATTGTCTATATCTCTCTCGCTTTTCTACTTCCCTCGCTTTTCTATTTCTCGCTCTCTTCATCTCTCTTGCTCTCTCTTCCTTCTCTGTTGATCTCTCTCATTATTTTCTCTCTCGCTCCCTCTCTCCTCAGGACTCTCCTATCCCGTCGAATGCGTTCTCCTCGCTCTGGCCTCTCCGCTCATCCCATTGGAGAGCACGTGGTCGGTGTCTTTGGCGGGTTCGACGGCTCGAAGCGTCTCAGGTCAGAACAAATAATACAAATATTAATCGCGGCATACTAACTAACATAGCACGGAAGGAGATTTGAATTTGACCAAGATGTTCTTGAGGTCTTGCGAGCTCTACGACATTCGTGAGGGCCTCTGGCATCGTATTGGCGACATGGCCACCGCGAGGTTCACTATACATACATACATATGTATGTATGTATGTACACAGTGATCTTATAGCAAACTTGTGGTGGCTTCAGTCGAGAGTGAGAACATTAGAAACCGTTTTAAAAATATAAAGTATGTTCAGCATGAAATTATGAAGTATTCAATCATTTAAGTTGAAAGAAAGAAATATTTTTTAATGATTGTAAACTTCCATCCAGTATTATTATTACGGTAAGGTCGAACTTTGCGGTCGCGCTCTACGACGAACACAATCTCTTCGCACTCGGCGGCTTTATCGGCAACCGTCCGACTTACAAGACAGAGGCTAGGCAGATCTAAAATTCAATTTTCATTTAATTTTCCAAATTGATAGGCCTTCGAGCTGCGTGCCGATCGCTGGCGACGCAGCCATTCGCTCAGCCGAGCCAAGTCTTCCCACAGGGTTTTCTTTTATTATGCTATTTAATATTATTAAGACGATATCCTGCGATTTTATCGATTTTTATATTTCAATGTATATTCTTTTTTTTGTAACGAAATATTTTTACAGGCCATCTTCGTGGATGAAGTGGACGCACTACGCGCTCTCGTGCATCCGATCTGATGGTGAGATCTCCGGATATCCCTGCTCTCCTCGCGTGAATCCGCTCTCATTTTTCGGTGTGGACTGGTGGGCGGAGCCTGTCGTCTCAAGATTCGCTCTCCTCTTCAATCCATCTGCTGCATCCACTCCTCACTACCGCCCCACTCTACTCGCCCCCGCCCTTATACATAACTCAAATTCTACAGCGTCATCTTATAAAGTAAGGAGAGAGCATCTAACTATAGCATGGCAAAATCAGATTCAGGAGACAGAGAGAACAGATGGAGAGAAAAAACGGTGGGAGAGAGAACAGAGAGACGGAAGTGCGAGCGAGCAAGTGGAAGCGAGAAGGGAGAGTACGGGAGAGAAGGAAGACGGAGGGAGGGAGCGAAGAGATCTTTAATAGTGATATCCGATGATTTTTGGAGTATTCAGAAAAAATACTCGTTTTCTTATGCTGGAACGAATTAATGTTCCACCTCAACAAACTTTCTACGTTTAGACGCTTCTTTCAAATGAGCTCTTCCTTACATCCAACATTTCAAGTAACAACATTCCTTCAATCTCCTGATAACCTACAAATGTTGCAAAAATAGGTCCCGCCGAGATTCGAACTCGGGTTGCTGGATTCAAAGTCCAGAGTGTTAACCGCTACACCACGGGACCGCTGATTTAGCCCTGCGGCAGTAACACTGTCAAAAGTTTTAAATTGGATGTGTGTTCTCACCAATCAGAGATCATTCGCTTTTAAGCAGTTACAGATGTTTTTCCTCCTTTTCTCCCTTGTACACACGTCCGAATGCCTTAGATTCACAGTTTACTTACACCTGAAGATTTATAAACAGGAAATCAATACCTATACCACAAGCGCAAGGATTCAAGCTATCAATAATTAAAAGCAGAGCGTAACGGGGAAAGCGATCGAAAAATACTCGAAAACCATTCACAGAAGAGAATCAAATAATGCTGCACATATAATAACTGTCCAATAGTCTCTGTAACTCTGTACTTGGCCGTGGAAAAGAAAATAAAGCCAACAGTTGTTAATGAAGGCTAATTTAAGGTAAATAGAAGACAAACGCGAACTCGTAAAGAGAAGCCGTCAAGAGACAGGAGAAATTAGAAGAAGACCAGTGAATGTAACCCCGCAATATGGAATAAAGCTACAGCGCGCAACCAGTCAGACCTCCAGTATTTTCCGTTAAAAAATGCGAATATATATCAGCTATACTGGAGTTGAAGATCAACTGAGATTGAACTAATGGTCAGATACCCTAACTTTCATACATTCCTCCCTCTCATGACGCTTCTCCGCTCTGTTCCGGAACTCCGAGGACACGAATCTGAAGGGAAGGCAAAAGAATTTACATGCAAAAAGGAAAGATGACGAGGAGGAAGGGATAGATGGAAGCGAGAAAGAACTAGAGAGATTCAGATAGGGAGAGAGAGGAAGGATAGAGAGAGAGAGAGAGAGATAGAGAGAGAGATAAAGAGAGAGAGAGAGAGTGAGAGAGTGAGAGAAAGAGAAGCAGACTCACAACGCTGAGACAAGTGTGCGACGATCCGTGGTTGCTCCGGGCGAAGAAGCGGACGAATTCGAAGGAGAGTGATCGCGTTTCATTCTGAAGATAAATCACTATTATATTCTTAGTCTTAAAAAGGTTACAGAAACTTTAATATATTTTTAAAGGGAAACAAATTAGAAAACACGGATAAGAGGAATGGAGGTAACAGGATACTTCGTGACTTACACTCGTGGCGCATCTCTGGCTGCGCACCAACTGGAGAGCCGGGTCCCCCTGCACATCTTCGGCGTCGTCACCTGAATGAGTCTATTCATTACTCTATTCAGTCAATGGCGGGAGGGGGAGCGACAACGCGAGGGCACAAATACCATCACTTAAGTCTGTAATACATTAAAAGAACTGGGTAAGAGCTTAAATTCTTTTGGTGTCAAAAGAGTTCTTCACAATTTTGTCACCCATATTCTCTTCTATTTCTTTCAACAGCTGAATATATTTTTATACGTTTTTAACCATGTAACTTAGTTCTTTGAAGTGATCAACTTGATAACCTGAAAACTCGCACTCGGCCAAATCGACACACTCAGAGCCGCTGCTGCTGCTACATCCCTGGAACATAATCTTTGTTCTCGAATAAAGTTCAACCACCCAACAGTTTATCACTTTTAGCAATCCTTCTTCTTATTTCTTAATTGCTCTTATGGTTAGCAAGAGCTCAATAATCGTCGAAACTTATACAAAAAAGCCGTGTTTAGTAAGCTGGAAAAGTAGCATAGTAGAATTGAAAAAAAGAGTAGGAACTTGAAGGAGGAGCTGCTTGGGCGCGTTGGCGGGCGGCTTCTCCCCCCTGCGCCAATACGCGTGCACGTAGCTCAGCGAGTCTATGAGGGCTTTCTCCGACAGTTGCAGCATCATCTCAAGAGAAAAGCCATCTTACTTCTTTCCGCAAAAGGAGGCGAAAGCTCTATTTTAAGGATTATTCTGTATATGTGTTATGTGCCCAGTAAAGAGGGAATGTTCTAAATAAAAAGTTAAAGGAGCAATTAGCAACCAAAATGCGTCATTTGGTATATATATCGCCTATTAAAAAAACCGTCCAGCCTTACGCTTGTTTTACGAGAAAAGTTTTCAAAGCAAGTATCTTGCCAAATTGTTCGCCTTGCTCAAAACTACGGTACTTACTGAGCAGGCCTACCCAAATTTAGACATGCAGTTTTTAGTTCTTATTTTACCTTCCACACCTCGCCCACCTAGCAATCCTACCCCACCATGTTTTACCAAGCAGTTGACAGTGGTAATTATTCCCTGATTTAATGTGTGCAAAAAAAATTAATAAAAGCGTAATTCTTATTGTTAGTAAATTTTACAGTGGCAAAGACAGTTCAAAATCAGAAGAAGTCATTTTTGCGGGTTTCATCTAACTTTAAAAAAACATTACGCCCTATTTAGGCTATTGAAATGTTGATAATTAACAAACGAAACTCGTAACTTAAAAAACCTGAAAAGAACATTTAATTCAGAATTAATAAAATGGAAAAGTCCTGAGCAATGAATATAAATAATAACAGCAATGGTAAAAAAAATTATCATAATAAATAGACAAACCTCTCCAGTGGCACTTTCAAAGCAGTAGGCCTCATATGGCAATATAAAGGCTCGATCCTGCAAAGAAACAGAAGTAATCTTTTAAGCCTAGTAATAACAAGAATTTATAAATTATTTCGACTGAGAGCGCTGAAGCAAAGAGTAAACAAAATGATGATTAATTAACTGGAAAACATATCAACACTAAAAAAAGCAAAGCACTATAAATGCCTTACGAGGAGAAGATATCCGCGAGTGTCATGAGTGAAGAGAAAGCTGAGCAAAGAAGATGATGCTTCGTTGTACGTCGGTGGCAGGCTAAGAATTCGAGCGCCTGAAATACTGACATAAAAAGGAGAATAAAAAATTCCTGCTAACGAGTCAAGTACAAGGAGCCTCATTATGAGCTAAACCAGGAAAAAACAACCCCCAACCCATCTAACCCCATCCCTGTGGTCTTCAAGGATAAGTGATTGCATCTTCAGCTGTGAAGGATCGATTCTTTGAAAGTTCGTGCAGAAATATTCAGGCGATAAGTTCGAATGTCAAAAAGATCACTTCCCTTGAGGATCAACAATTTTCTCCCAAAGTAAAAATGTTCGCCTTCCAACCTTCTCGCTTTCTCAGCCTCTCCTCCTCCTTCACTTCCTTTTCTCAAACTCTCTCTCTCTCTCTCTCTAACCTCTCTGCCGATCAGCCACATTGACAATGATGCTCGTCTCGCTCGGCCCGACGTGTCTCCCTCCCTCCTTTCTCTCCTCTCTTCTGCCCTGCGAGTCCTCCTCCAGATGGCGCAGTCGCATCGAGTACTCCTTCATCTCCGAATCCAAGCGGTCGATCTGTTCCTGTAGCAGTTTTAAAGTGATATATCACAATCAAGATATAATGCTTTTTTTACCAAGCATACATAATTAGTGAAGTTTAATTGTGCTGATATTTTTTATTCCCACTTTTACTGTACTGACCATGACAGTGTGCTGATACTCGCGCGTCACTTTCGCGTCAGTCGCACTCCACTCAAGCTGATCACTCAGCTTCTGCTGAATCGCTGCCTTTAATAGGAGAACAACTGAGAAAACGAGTGCCCCCTCCTCGTGAAAATATTCTCCTTTCCATAGTTCTCTATTCAATCTTTTAGTCTTAATCGTGCACGAATTTTTATATAAAAAAACCTTATCATATATATTTAAAGACTTACAATTCCCATAGTTGTTCATACCTAATAACCCTTTGCAAGGTTAAAACTAACCAGTTTAGCGTAGAATTCTGCGTTCTCTCGGTCATTCCGGTGACAAACTTCCTTGAAAGAGAAATGGAAGGGGAATAGCGCTCATAACAACATTTGTGCAAGATGTAAGTTTTTTAAACACACCCGATAATAGTCGGATTTATTACACCACCATAAAGTTGGATGGATGCACGAAAGACCTCCAGACCTGAACTCGCTGCCATCTCTCTTCTTCATTCTCCTTTGGTGGTGGCGAATACTCCATTGTTGACAGCGATTCGTGCTGGTGACTTTCCTCCATTTCAACACCCTCGCACATGGTAGACTCTTCGTTTCCTATGAAATGATTTGCGAGATTTTGTAAGACGGGAGCGCAACGCATATGTTCTTTTTTCCAAGCTCTTTACAATTAGGATAAGTCAACAATTAAACATACTTGGAATGTTGTATAGAATGGCAGGAAGGATCACAATTGCAGCAAACGCCACTCCGCTCACAAGACGAAACCACCAAGGAAAGCGGTTTAGCTTGCCTGAAAAAACTACACCATCGTTATTTTCCTTTTGACAACCAAAATAAGCATTTCGTAATCCCAATAAAACAACTTTTTGCCAAAAAATTTCGTTTCCCAGGAATAATATAATAAACAAAAATGGTTCTTACGGTAATTTTATGGTTTTCGGTATTTCGTGAATATTCATGGTAAAACGGAAACTTCTTTTTTTACTATTTGAGGAGTCTGCAGAAGGAAATTTCAATTTAAAAAAAATATGTTTGTTCCTTGCGCCCCCTGTTTGAGCCTCGCAGATTGGCATTCTTAAAAGGGACAAGGAGGGGTATACGGTACCCAACAAGCTAGCATTGCCAAACAAGAAAATCCTCAAATAAATTGCGGTAATTAAAAAATTGTAACAATTAAAAATGATAGTTTCCAAATATTGTTTGTACGAACCTCGACTGGAACGCACTGTAGCGGGGCGGACTGCAGGCGTAGAAGCCATTTGGGGACTGCCCACTGTTAAAAAAAAGAAAGAAATATCATCTAGTTAGAACTGTTCACTTATTAACTGGCCTCACTAACAATAAGATATAGCAGTCGGAATCGCGGAGTAGCTTGCAGATAGCAACCATACAGTTTTGTAAAACAATTTTTTTTCTCTCGATTCCAGACTATTTTGTTGCGTAAACAGTATAAAAGGGAAGAAAATATGCATTTCGCTGGAAAAGGAGCAAAACAAAATAGACGTTACCGGGCGTGTACTTTAAAGACAAGTGATCCCACTTGATTTTCTATTCTTTCAAACACAAGATCTTGTTCTGTTCTTTCAAACACAAGGTCCATTTTCAGAAAAGCAAAGCTGTGATTACTTCTTTCTCTTAAAAAATAGTTGCTCATGGTCAGTAGAAGAAATTCACCCCAGTTTCGACGAAAACTTCCCAACAAAATTACACACGTGTAAGTATTCCGATGCTCACATTCGGTGAATTCCAAGGCATGTTCTGTGAGGGTCGATGATGGCTATGAAGTATGGGGATAATATACGTACCCTCCGACTGACTCGGGCAGTTCGGAGACAAGTGATAGAAGCGGCTGAGCTGGGGAGGCGACTTCTCTTCTCCCAACTCACGGCTGAACTCTTCGCTGTCGCTGTCCTTAATTAAGCGAAATAAACTTACTCCATAAACAAGAAAGTTACCTATTTCAAGAGCAAAATAAAGTTGTTCTTTAAACAAATTTACAAATGCACCATTTGTGCAACGTCAGGAACCGAGAAAGAAAAAATATTGATGATTGCAGAAGTATTTGTATTCCCTTGGCAAATCTGCTACAACGCTAACATTGTCTCCCGGCGTGCGCTGACGTGCCAACTCGAGGCTTGAAGTTGGCGAACAGCTCGGCGATATCAGATCGAACATTGGAGAAATCGACTTGGATCGCAACATCGTGGAATCAGAAGGAGCACGGCGTACGAAGACTTCGGGAGAGATTGTCGGATCCCGACTGTAGCTCACGGGACTCATGACAAGTCCACGCTTTCAACAACCTGTACGAATAGAAGCAGATACATTAACAGAAGCTCGATAAGCACATCTTTCATTTCAAAATAGCTGATAGGATTGGATAGCAAAGTTGATTTGCTTTAAATTTGGCGGAAGAAATTCTTATTTTACAGAACCAATGAAAAACGGATCGCTAAAAGAACTAAGGCATTATGACAAAAGAGCACAAGTTGGTATATTTGATGCATTATACGGTAAATGCTATTGTTAGTTGTGTTCAAATTAAATCAGAGAATTTTTTTTATATAAAATTAATAAAAATTTATTCTTTTGAATAAGCAAAAATGTATTAAACTTAGTTTCGTGCAAGTGGTACAGTACACATTGGACTCACGTATGGTCAGCGTTCACACTATAATTTTCAAGACCTCTCGCAAAATGACGCGTCGCAAAAGTTCGCATTTATTTGGCTTCTTCACTTGTTCATTGTTCTGATTTTCTTTCTATTTTGACTCGTTTTTCATATTACGAGATGTAAATTTTTGTCTTCTTTCCCATGTATGTTTTCGCATCGAGTTCTTTCATTTTTAGTGGACAAGTTAGCGTTACTTTAACCCGATTTCTTTCTGGAAAATTCAAGACATGAGCCAACTTACCTTGAGATATGTAGCTGCGTGTTGGCTTCTCTAATGCGTCGTGGTCCTTATGATGAAAAGAAGGAACTCGACCGGTCTCGGCCACTCTTCGTCATCCTCCGGGATGCATCCGCGCAATCCGTACAGAAATCCGATCGACTTTGCACGCCTCGCCGTCAATGACGCCGAGTTTCGGAATCACTGCAGGCTGGCGACGAATGGAAAGGTGCCCCTTGTAAATACAGGATAAAATATGGAAATAAAAGCTATCTAGACAATCGTCACAGGGTACACAATCTGAAGAGGCAAACTTTTTTACTCCCTTGTAAACGATATATGCAATAATACTCCTGCTTAATATCACCCATTTGAGATAGTAAGTAATTCATTTGAATTTGCCTGATTTTAAAAATTACTTTAGTTCTAAAACAAAATTGGGCTCTCTAGATTTTGCGTTTTATCATATGTGGCTATCCATATTGAACGGCAAGATGGGGCGGAATCATTTTGAATGGATATCACGAAAGAAAGCTGATTGTGAGAGTGAGACGAACCCATGATCTTGGGCATCTTGTCAAGCATGTCCCACTGTTAATTAAATAGCAATGTAGCCTAAAAGGGCCGTTTTAGGCATATACTACTCAGTTTTTAGGCAGTTAACACATAAGTCCGGTAGCCCAGCTATTTTAGAACGGAACATCGTCAATGTCGCTTATTCAATTATATCTTTTTGACTGGCTTTTATTGTCTCCAGTTTTGCTGAATGCCTGTATTCGTGGTTCTCTATTAATGCATTTCTCCCTTTTAACACAATTACAGTCTAATATGAAAAAAAAAATCGCGGAAAAACTGTAGCTTAAAAAGGGGTCCTGAGGAAGGATGAATGAAGGGACGGCGGACACAGTTAGTCAATATTAAATATTCCAAATATGTTCTTTTATTTCGCTTACGCTCGAACCTTTTATTTTTTTAACCAGAAAGGATGACTGAGAATTTGTCTGGGCAGTCGTCTTTTAAACTCTGCGGTAGCTGAACAAAGATACCTTCTGTGAGATTTCTTCATTTCACAGGAAGTATAGCTGTAGCAGCGTAGTTGAAGAATGCAATGGTGCATGTATTGACATGAAAATTGTCCTTCCTGAACTTTGCACGCGGAGCTTTCGCTCCCTTCCTCTCTCTCTTTCTTTCTCTCTCTCTCTTTCTCTCTCTCTCTATCTTTCTCGCTCTCTCCCCCATATCCTCATCCTGTCTCGCTCTCTCTAGTTTTCTCCGCTATCTCATTTCGCTATTACCCTGTCCTGCTCCCTCTTTCCTCTCTCCGCCACCCAAAAAATATCCTGTAAATCCGCACCTTTTTTCAGTTAAGAGGCCGCCCCTGTACTTGTTTCGCTTCTATATTTCTGCTCCTTGTTCTTTCACTTAGCTTACAGATATGGCTGGCTTGCCCACGCATACAGTCGCCTTTTTTAATAAAGTCCTATCATGTTTAAAACTGGTTATCTACCTTATACTTATTTTTGTAGCTTTTGAGAGCTTCTTCGATTCATAGTTTCATATTTGTATCAAGTCATCATATGCAGAACGAATTAGTCTAATGAAAAGAAAAGAGAAATGGTGAAAACTAGTTCATATTTGTCTTTAAAGGGGCACCATCTCGTCTTTGTGACAGACAAAAAGGAGATGAATTGGGGCGTGTGTTTCTGACTCCTATACTGGATGAATGTTCCAGGTCCTCATCGACTTTACGGATGACTCAGCTGTCCGCGCCCTTACACAAGCACTCCTGCGAGTCGACTTCGGCCTCAATGTCGCCCTCCCGGGGGTTGGTGCCAATTACGACTCACATTTATTTAAATAAGGATTTTAAGTGAGTCCCCTTATTTAAATATGGGTTTTATAGGTATCAGGAAATACAATGTCACTGTCCACTGTTTGAAAAAAAAAACAAAGTGGGTTAGGAGAACTTGGGGAAAGCAAGGTGAGTAAAGCAGAATTATCACGTTTAAATCTTGGTTTTTTTTTCCTTTCGGGATGGCTCAGATCAAGATGGGTATGTAAAATAGACGGTGTAGTTTTAACCATGGCAGGTATGTTGTCCCCGTTAAAACTCATAGAAAAGATGGCGGAAGCAGGGTAAAAAAACGCAGGTCGGAAATGAATCTGTATATTTGTCTTGGTAGCCTTCATTAAGTTGTCCACACTTGCCCACGCGGCCCCGGGCGACGGAAATAGAAAGCTGTTTAATGTAATAGTTGATGCTACTTTTGGAATTTTTTGCATTTGCTACTTTTATGAACATATTATGCCAACGCTTTTTCTTTTGGAATTGTTATTAGGAGGTTGAAAAAGTTTTTTCCCTTCATTCCAGGGCTGCCTTGTCCCTCGCATTCCACAACGTCTCGGCTACCTTCTCTGGCTCGATGATCGACTTCGTGATTCAGGCATACAAAACAGAGATGTCCTTGGCATAGACATTGGTGCGTTTATGCACCTTTTACACCTGGACCCCATAGTCTATCTCTCTCTCTCTCTCTCTCTCTCTCTCTCTCTCTCTCTCTCTCTCCGTCTGATTTTGTCTCCCGCGCGCGCATTCTCTCATTCACTCTCTTTTCTGTCTATATGAGATTGTTTCATATTCACACAGGTACATAATCCATTCCATATTCCTATCCTATTGTTCTTCCCCTTTCTCCTGATACTGCTCTCCTTGGTTTTAATTTCTTTCTCTACTCCCCGCAATCCCTTTTATTTCCTACCGTCAATTTGTCAATCTTTCGATCATCTCTTGCTGTTCTCTACCTAACCTTATGCTCTCTCTTACTCTCCATATTCTCTCTCAATCTTTCTCCCTGTTCTCTCTCGCTCTTTATCCTTGTTCTCTGTCACTCTTTCTCCTTGTTCTCTCTCACTCTTTCGCCCTCTCTCTCCCTCCCTCTTTCTCTCTCTCTCTCTCTCTCTCTCTCTCTCTCTCTCTCTCCTCTCTCTCTCTCTCTCTCTTGCCCCAACCCTTCTTTCATGCCTAGGAGCGGGTGCCTCGTGCATCTACGCTCTGCTCGGCGCCAAGCTGTTCAACTGGCGGTTCGTGGCAACGGAAACGGACGCGTCAGCGGCTCGCGTCGCGGTCAGCAATGTCGAACACAACTGTCTCACCGTCAGTTTCTATCTCTCTCTCTCTTTCTCTATCTTGCTCTCTCAATAATAATAACAAATATTATTATTACTTCTAATCTTTTCTTAAGTCCGTTTGACCAATTAGTCTTTCCATCAATCCCTCCATTGTCTGCATTAAATGTTCAACCTGGGCTGACTTTACTTCATTATGAATCGTGTTGTAATTTAAAAAAAAAAACATTCGTTCGTTTTGATCATAGCAGGAGCTTGTTGCAGGAGCGCATCCAACTTTGCTGCATGGAAGAATCTGCAGACACCTTGATTATGGTACTTTAAAGACATAATACTGTATTATTAAAGGCACCATCAGATTGTTTTGTTTGTTGCAAAAACAATTCTGGATGTTCTTCTGCTTATAATTGTTCTATTCTTAATAAAAGCAAAAATTTATTGGAACTTTTGTTTTAGGATGTTGTCTCCGGTGAATACTGTCATGCAGAAGCGACTTTTTCTATGTGCAATCCGCCTTTTTTCGCAGAGGATGAAACGGAAGAGGTTTATTACTGTAGTGATAAGATTAGATATCTTTATTTACATGATTTTTAATTGTATATTAGATTTAGAGTCGAATTTGTGAACAACGCTTCCAAAACTCCCGCAATGATACGAAAAGAAAAAATGGATTTAAAATTGTAAGAATAGTAATGATATTTATTGAGCGCTTTGTATCGTCGGTCGGCAATGAAAGCTGGACGAACGCGTGGAATAGAGAAGATGAAGCCAGAAAAGGAACAAGTCAGAAAAGATGTCTAGGTTACTCTCTCTCTCTCTCTCTCTCTCTCTCTCTCTTTCTCTTTCTTTCTCTCTCTCTCTCTCTCTCTTTCTTTCTCTCTTCCTCTCTTCCTCTCTCGCTGTCTTTCTCCTGTCCCAGTCCTTTTCTTCATCATCCCTTTTCACGTTCTTCCTTTCCACTCCAGCTGCTGTTTCTGAAGAGCCTCCGAATGCCCGCCTTCGCCTCGCTCGCCCTCCTCCTCGCTCAGCAACAACTGCAAAGAGCAGCGAACTCAAGACCGCAGTTTGTTTAAGCTGAATTTATTTGAATCGCTGACATTTAAAAGAAACCACAAACGCAATCTTGAATTCTCGTCTTTTTGTCTGGCATAGGGCGAGAGAGCGTGTGATTTAGACGCGTCTACAGTGGTCAGGAAAGTTCAAATAGATTGCGGTTGAGTGTCGAGCATCTTTTAAGCTACTTTAATAAACGGAAAAGTTTCAAAGTAAATTGTGATATCTTATTTTGTTGTTACTTCATTACCGATCAAGATGTGCTGATCGCTTTTCAGTCTTTGTATTGATTTTCTTCCTTGATGTTAGTCTTTAGTAGCTATTTAATCTGACAATAATTATTTTGCAAGAAGGTAACTGGTTTTTCGTGCATTATATTATTCGGAAGAAAAAAATGAATGAAACGGAGTAAACGTCATTTAGGGCGGAGAGGTTGCGTTCATTTCGCGTCTCATCGATGAGAGTTGTGTTCTGCGAAAGAAAGTAAGGTTTGTAAGTTGTGTTCAGTCGTTGGCGACGAATTTAGAAGAAATAATATGTATGCAATTGTTTATTCTGCGCTATTAAGTCTATATTAGACTCGAACTCCATATTATATTTCATCCGTTGAGAATATTTCCTTTTTTTTATAATGTAGCTTTTTAATTCTTTGAGGCTCTACACAACAATGCTCGGCAAGAAGTCGAGTGTGTCTTCGTTGAAGCGGCGGCTGGAGCAGCTTGTGGCAAGCGAACCCGGATTACGGTATTCGACGGACACCCTGTATCAGGGAAGAACGCCGAGATGGCTACTCGCGTGGACGTTCGACGACGCCATCAAGTTGCCTAATGTTAGAATTGAGTGGAGTGAGGGTGAAAGACTAGAAAAGAAGTAAGGGAAAGGAGAGACTTTTGGCTTTTGATCAACAATCATTTGACCAAAAATCAAGGAATCTTATTTAATTGCTGTGATTTTTTTTAATGCGAACATTGGCTGTTTTCAGCATTGTTCAAGAATATCTATGGATTGCGGGCGAACTTTCAGCTCTGCAGAAGAAGCTCTTAATTGGTGCGAGAGCGTTCTACGAGAGCAAAGAATGAATGTAGAGAGGTGAGTTTCTCATGTTCAGAGGTGACATTACCAAAAGATAACAGTATAGACAAATGCAGGCTGTAATTCCACATTAATGTTTATCACGGCTCCGGAATGTTTAAAGTTAAGTTGTAATATAAAAAAAAGAAATTTAATTTAATTTGTTTCAGGTTCAGCGAATCTAACGGCCCTCTCCCCGCGATCTATTTGGTATGCCAAGCGAGTGAGAGATGCTGGGTGGGTGGAGCAAAGAGGAGAAATGCGAGAGCCGAGAAGAGAGCGAGGTTTTTTTTTATTTTATTTTATTGTTCTTTCATATCAGTAATAATTACATCGAGAGCAAGCTTATAAAAGGAAAGTTGACTGCGATCCTTTATTTGTGAAATGAAAAATTGTATTCTAAAAAGATTATTAGTAACAATAAACAAATAGAACAATTATATTATATTTGCAATTTGCTATCTTATTTTGTATTTATTTGAGACAATCCAGCGTAAGTATAGCTGTGCAGACAGAAGAAGCTGAACTAGAGGAGTCCAATAGAGTGGAGGGGAAATTCGGAGAGAGCGAGGTCGAGGATGATGAAGAACTCGAACAAGTGGACACTTCGAGAAGGAGCATTGGAGTGCAGGTAAAAATGCACATATATGCACTTTCAATTAGATTGTTCTTTTTAAGAACAGTTATTTTTAAAGTTCTTGTTGAAACCGGTTAGCTTGGCTGGCATTAACTTAATTAATCAGTCAATCTAATTTAGTTTTCTTTTTATAGTATGGTTGATTAAAACAAATATTGTATATTTGTTAGGCGACGCTACTGCTACAATCGAAGATGATAACGGGGAAAGGGAAGCCGACAGTTGGATTGTTGTCTTTCGAAGTCGCGGCGAGCAGTGGTAGGAGTTTATTTTGTGGTTTAAAACGTTTAAGTTAATATGCTCACTCAGCGAAAAAGATTAATAAAATTTATTTATCACGATGCAAAAGCTTTTTATTGTTTGAAAAATATTTGGCGAACGCGCATTGATTAAATAGTTTTTTGTTGTTGTTGATAAATTGTACACTTTTAGATAAAAATCTCGAGTTGCGATTAATTGACGGTGAGTCGAGGCATCTCCAGGAGCTGTTACAGTGGCTGAAGAATTCGCTTCATTTTAAGAATCATTAACAAGCCTTTAACTATTATTTTGGCTAGAACATAGTTGAGTTTCTGATAATTATATTTACTTTATATTATTGCTTCGCATAAGCATTTGGTTGCAACCTTTCCGGGTATTTGATAATTCTCATGTGTATGATATGTCTTTTATACTTTTGTTAAAAAAAACTTTCCGCTCGTGCGAATAAAAAAGATATCTCGATATATAATTAATGTTTTAATGTTTGATTGATTGGTTCGAACCAATCAAAATACTTTTTTTCTTTTACAGCATTGATTACTGCATTTTATATCTCTTTTCTCTTACATCTCTATTTCTCTCTCTCCCCTCATCAATCTCGCTCTCTCTTTCCACTCTCCTCTATCTCCAAGTCTCTGCTAGATCCAACACTTTCCTCCCAGAATCCACGGTCTTCACTCCTCTGATCATGTCCGAGATGGAAGTGGACGCTGGTGCTGCTGCGACTGCCGCGGCCGCGGCCAAGTCTGACGGAGAGACGGCGGCGCCCATCTCGCAGGCACTCTCGAACAACCAGGCAAGGGGGAATGGACATGGCGGGGTGGGGTGGACAATGTGGAGACATCTAATGTTCACGGGCAGAAATGATTTCTCTATGATTAGAGGAATAAGTACTGAATGAGGTGAAAATTTAAATGTAAAATTACCATTTTTAACCTTTTTTTACTGTTGTTTATCTGTTTAACTATAGTTACTTATTCGGGTTAATTCTTAGTTTCTTCTTGCAGGGCGAGGCTCAGCAGGCGGTTGCTGCGGCGCCCGCTCCATTGGCGGCGGTCTCGAACCCGGCTCCGGCCGCTCCGAACCCGCTCGCCACCATCACCACGCGCCAGTATCTCGACCAGACTGTCGTCCCTATTCTGCTCCAGGTCATTCTTCTAGATATTCTATTCAAAACAGTTGTATTCTTGCGGGGATTCAATAATTCAGTGAGAAAATTGTTATACTTTTCACTTGATGGTTTTCAAATAATGCTTTTGCTCATTCACTTTCACTCCGAATGAATGAAATCGATCCTCGGAAGTAGTCCGGAATGCAATGTCTGCCGCATTCTAGATTTGCATAGTTCTTGGCTGCCTACTGCATTACTGTTCTTTTTCGTCCTTAGCATGAGAGCGAGAGCTTTTTCTCAATACCAATGGTTCTCTAAAATTAAATATGTTTAGTAGTAAGGAATGCAAGTGATAATTGCTGTTGTTCTAACAATTAGTAAACTTGATTTTGCACTTTCCCCGTGCCGTAAGTGATTTCAATGTAATATGGACTAAAAATGTCTGCAAAATAGCGTAATCATACTCTGAAAATGAAAGAAAGATGGGAAAGGTCCGTTCTAGGGACTCGGTGCGATAGCAAAAGAGCGGCCCGAGAATCCGATCGAATTCCTGGCCAACTTTCTGCTCGCAGAGAAGGACAAGTACCAGGCGCCTTCTCAGACGTCTTCCCAGTAAATGGCAGATTATGGTTACTGTATTCTACGGTACACCCGAACCTTCTCCCAATGGTGTGGTTACTGTAGTTTCCGTTAACCCACTGATCCTCTGCACTGACTAATTTATCCCTTTCTTTTTTTAAATGCAAAATTTCCTGTCTGCTCTGACATTTATCAATTCAATGCGCACAGTAAACATTTGGCAATCTTACCGTACTTGCGAAGTTCTTTCCTACGAATTATTTATATACGTTTCAATTTATTCTTTGGTAAATTAGCCACGACTCTCTAATCTCTCCCTTTCTGTCACCTGTGGTGTTCATTGGTTTTAATTGTTCTCTACTACAATTTCGCGATTATTCTCCCCACAATTAGCGTACACTGTTTTATTGGGAATTAAACTGTATGACCTTCGAACCACTACCACGCACCACGCAAGGAAATTTTGTATCGAATTGCTCGAAAATGATGATAAGAGCGATGCGGACAGGCACTCGCTAGCGTGGAGTAATGTAATCAAAGTAGTTGGCAAGCAATTGCATGAGTTTGCCTGAGGCTGGAAGGGGAGAGGACGCAGGGTCCTTATCAGCAGCAGATGTCTCTGTTAGCCTCTCCACTCGGATTAAGGGGTCGTCAGTGAGGAGGGGACAGGCTTCCGTTTCAGCGGACGAGCCATCCAAGATAATCAGTAGGGGCACCTGCAGGGAGAATGGTAGAATCATGGAAAGTGAGAAAGGAAGAGATCTGAATAAAGGCGGAGAGAGGACGAAAGTGAGAGAGAGAGAGAGACAGCCCTGGGTCTGAAAGGCAGAAAAGGGGAGAGAGTGAGAATAAGTTATACAAAGAGTAACCCGATTAGCAGATACGAAGTCACAATAGTCTCTAGGTGGTGCAACTAGAACGTGGCCAACGACGGTACCGTTGTTCTCTTTGTCGAAATCACGTAGACTCTTAACCTAACAAAAAATGTCTTGTTGAAAATTTTTGTAGCAGAAGTATTTCGAAAAAAGCTGTTTAGGGTTGTTTAATAGTTATTCAATGGTGTGATTAACATAGATATGCATACATGAAGCCTTTTAGCATATCAAAATGTCGTTTTTTTTAAACATCAACTTTTGAAAGAATGGTGATGGATAGGGCGTGCCATGTCTGAGTCGACGAAGCCGACACCAACCACGACGACACGGCGGAGCTTGGCTGCGCGGACGAATGACGCGAGCCGACCTTCTTCAAATCATTCGTTACGAGTTATTAATCTTACCAGAAAAGAAATCAGCAAAGACTGAAGATCCGATATTGAAATCATCAAATAAGTGATGAAGACTTGGGATATTTTCTATTTACAGAAAAAAATAAGCAATTTAAAGATACAGTACCATGCTTGAAGACAGCAGAGGATCGTGCCAAGAGTGCGCGGTGCCCCGAAGCTGCTGCCATCTGCAGCACGGAAGGGCGACCGGCAAGGAGAGATGCCGTCATCCATGACGCATTCGAAGGAACACCTTTTTCAGACGCTCGGATACAATTGACTTTCACTGCTGCTTACAGTTATCCATTTCATTTTCTATCTAGTGAGCAAGATAATAGGAGAGAAAGAGAACGAGGGAGAGAGAGAAAGAGAGAGAGAGAGAAAGAAAGAGAGGGAAAGAGAGAGAGAGAAAGAAAGAGAGAGAAAGAGAGACGCAGATAGATGGGCTCTTTCTGGTCGTTGGACACAAGGAATGTTCCAACAAACCGTTAGTATCCCCTTGAATGAAGAGTACGCTAGCTCTCGTCTTTATGAGGAATGGCGGGTTGCTCTCGTGAAAGGAGATCTGCATGACAAGCAATGTGATCATTCCATTCTTGGAACAGCCGACGTTGAGAGAGTGTACACAAATAGACTCCCCAGTCTTCCACTATTTTTCTGCACATGAATTTTCGCAAATTTAAAATATCTACTTACAGGTGCTCTAACAAGGGAACCACCTAAGCATAACACATGGGTTGCATCCAATAGTGACTTCAGTAATCTTCTTCTATAGTCCTCCTCGAAAAATGAGTCTTACAGTTCATGCTTAAAACTGCGTCTGTTGCTCTTGCGATTGAATGTAAGCGAGTGAGCAAACCTCCTCGGCATCGTCGACCCGGAGACTCCGCTCTTCCACGGCTGCGTGCTTGCCGTTCGCGACTATGTAGAAGTTGAGGGGGCGTTTCTGGAGACTAATCTGGAACCTTTTCAAATTATTACTTCGAATTAATTTCAGGAAACATAGAAATAAAAAGTCATTTTACTTTTTTTAAGTTTAGTAACCTGAGAGAACGACAACTTTGGAGTCGTGGTCACCCTGAGACGTCGTGCAGACGCAGCAGAGAAGGATGCGCACAGAAGTGCGAGCAGAAGGGCACCCGCACAGCGCAGCATCTTCTTTGCTTTCTTCTTCTTCTTCTTTTTTTCTGGCTAGAAATTTTTTTGTCATCATTCACTGAGAAAAGGATAGCGTAAACAAGAATTGTTATTCACTTGAATTGTTTGCTCAAATTTAACAGACATTATTACTGAGAAGATCTGCCCGACGATATTCTCTTGTTTCAATTATCATCAATTGATGCTCAAATTCTTGCATTCACGAAGACAACGGATAAATGCAGATTGACATACATGCATATGGCAATGTTGAAGCAGCAATGGATGCTAGAGGAATAGAAGAGAAATCGAATGAAGAGCTAGTTCTATGTACATACCTGCGTTGGAGTGACACGGACCATATAAGGGGCGACAGTCGAACAGGATGTGTGTGTTTGTGTCCTTATGCTTATCTCGGATATCCAGTCTCCTTCCCCATTCCGCCGATCCTTCCCTTTTGTACGCCGACGAATCAATCCGTCATAAGGCTCTGATCAATCCGCCTCATTGCCCATCATTCCGCTTTCTCAGAGATAGAAAGTGAAATAAGATAAATTTAGAGACCGAAGAAAGTTGGAATAAATTAAAGAGATTGATTACATGACTAAGGGTGCAATGGAGACTTCATAACTCTTATATGCACGAGTCATAATTGGATTATCAGTGACTGCTAAATATATTAAAAATTACGTCTTCCTCTGTCTGAAGAGTGACATGTCTGATAGATGCGATTGGTTCAAGGACGGCGACTTTTTCCAGTCGCCACAACATATGAAAATCGCTCTCTCAATGCAAAGGCGAACGAGAAAGATATGTACTTCTCTCTTTGCACCAAGCGAGCGACTTCTACACGCTGCCCATTTCAATGCTGCCACGTTACTTCACAGTTTTGTGAAGTGCAACATCTTCAGGCTCACTACCGCTGATGAGGAATGTTAATGGGCAAGACGATTACGTGAATGAGGAATCCAATAACGAGAAGGAGAGTGCGGCGAACTGAGAAAGAGAAGATGCTGCAAAGCATTCAACTTCTAGTTGGGCCCTCACCTCTTCCGTGTCGAAGGGGTTCATCGGGGCAATAGTCGGCACCCATGTACGACGTGCAGCCACCGCAGTCCTTGTAGACGGACAGCTCGACTCTGACGTACATATCTACGAACACCGTCAAGGCAGGAGAGTGACAAGTCAGCAGACATATAATAGCCATGGAGCGAGATGACAGCGATGAAGAATGGCATCGAAGTAGCACGCCACGCTCCCTCCTTCTTCCTTCTAGGAGAATAATTCAAGCAATGCTTGGTTTCAAATTACCTTTCTCTTAAGTAGTCAAATTCATTCTCCAATGCTCTAGTTATGTGTGTATACATATATAAATATGTATTTACATATGTATCGCCGTCATCATTCTCGAGAAAATATGACAACATTATCCGTGAGATTCAAAGCAAAATGTTCGTGCGAATTTGAGAGTTCATAAGGAAATGTACGTCGTTATGCACAACATTAATTTTCCTGCTTTTCAACTGTTACGAGCATTATTTAGCCTTTCTAAGTGAAGAACTGAAAGAGCGTCAGAAATATGGGTAAATATTTTTTTTTTCTATTTTAGAAAAAAAAACAAATGACAATCACATACAGTGTCGTAATTCTTTCTATCTCATTATAATGGGAAGATCAGATGGAGAGAGGGAAGTGAGAGAGAAAGCCACCCGAGGGCATGAGAGCATCCCAGTGGCGCTGCCGAGCCAATGTACACAGATGGAACGAGGTGAAAGAACAATGAGAGGGTAGAAAGAGGCAGAGAGTGTAATTGGAAAGAGAGAAAGTAATGAAAAAGAACGAGAGAGAACATGTGCACTAATATCGTTTCAAAGGAAGAAACATAAATATTATTGATACGGGCACAATCACTATTTCGGTCTTTCTCGGGATCGGCTGTGCAATTGGTTATCACATCAGTCTTTATCTCTCGCACACCGGTAGTAAAGATTTCGAGATCTAGTTGGTAAAGGTTCGACTCGCGATCCAAAGCTTTGCTTCTAGTGAGTTGGTGGGAGAGCGCGGAAGGATTCGGTGGATCAGAAGGAGGAGGTTCGGTCGAGCATCAGAGAAGGTTCCGCGCGTCAGAAAATGGTTCGGTGGGTCAGAGAAGGGTGGGCCAGAGAAGGGTCAGAAGGGCGTCGGGCATACGGTGTGACGCTTAGCGGTGAAGCGGCAGCCGAAAGCCGCCTCGAAGACGGCGTCGTCGACAAAGTTGGCAATGATCGCGATGCGCTGCTTGCCGCTGGGGTGCGAGTCTGCGAAGAACTGAAAAGAGAGTCAAGCAATCTGTAAATTATATTAAATCGATAAAATATATGGCTTAGTTTTATTTTTAAAAAAATGAATGATAAAATGGATAAAATCAGTAACTGCTGACCAAATCAATAACCGTTAAGGGAGCGCGAACCGTGATGAGATCACCGATCGTCGCGCCGGAGACATCGAAGCCAGCCAACTCGGACGGCCACTCCGCACGCTCGAAGCCGCAGAAACCCGCGTCGGTCGCGGCAGAGAGCAGGAAGGTCTGAGAGAGAGGGAGAGAGAGGAGGGAAAAGAGAGAGCAAGGGAAGGAGGGAGAAGAGAGAAATGAGAAATAAAAAACAAAGTCAGAGAGGAGTTGGTGAAAATTTCCCTCACCAATTCATGGCTGCCGATGCCTGGAAGCGGAAAGTGACCCAGCGAGCTCATGAGAGAGAGGTAGGCGTTGAAGGCCATGCGGATGCCTTGATAGGGAGATGTACAGAAAGAAGGGAGAGAGGAGCAGAGCTAGTTCAAAAAGGTAAACCTAGAAGATCACAGTAGGCCTCGAAGTTTGTCTGCTGGCCGTTGACATGCGATGAGTTCGCAACGTCTCTTTTCTGCAGAAAAAATGACTCTCTCGCGTTCAGCCGTCGATCGCTCTATTGACGTCAGTTTCGATGAAACAAAAAAGTAATTAAATTTTTGAAGGATAAAAAAATTATTTTAGTAAAATAAACTCATTACTAAAATAATTTTTTTATCCTTCAAAAATTTAATTACTTTTTTGTTTCATCGAAACTGACGTCAATAGAGCGATCGACGGCTGAACGCGCACATAGGAAAGTGTCGCGTTGCGCAGCGAGCGTACGTTTCGAGAGGCCTCTAAAGGAGAAAGAGAAAGAGAAAGAGAGAGAGAGAGAGAGAAAGCGAGCGAGAGAGAGAGACAGAAAGCAAGAAAGAGAGGGAGAGAGAAAGCGAGAGAGAGAGAAAGAGAGAGAGAGAGAAAGCTAGAGAGAGAGAGAGACGGCGGTGTGCGAAGCACCTACATTAAACATTATTTTGCGTACTGCTAACTTTGCAACAAGAGGAAAATAATGACTTTCGGGAACCCTTTTATTAATTGATTCACGTTCAAAACACCATATTCTAATCATTCAGTGAACGGCTCCTTTAAAAAGAATGAGAGATAGATATGTAAAGTAAAACGAAGAGAATTTTAGTAGGATATTTACTATTGAAAAGATCTTTCTTTCTCCTTTTTTTCTAAATTGACCTTCCACCCCTCGCACGGTCTTCGTCGTGAACGAGACGGGGAGTGAGATTATGCGCCATTTCGTGAGACATCACAATGAGGAGACGAGCGAGGGCGGCGTGAGGCGCAGACGAGGACAGCAATGTGTAGAAGTCACCCGCTTGGTGCTGAGAGAGAGAGAGAGAGAGAGAGAGGGAGTAGAAAGAAGAGAGAGGGAGAGGAAGGGGAGAGAGGGAGTAGAAAGAAGAGAGAGTGAGGGGGGGAGAGGGAGTAGAAAGAAGAGAGAGAGAGAGGAAGGAGGGGGGAGAGAGAGTAGAAAGAAGAGAGAGTGAGGGGGAGAGGGGGAGTAGAAAGAAGAGAGAGAGAGAGGAAGGGGGGGGAGAGAGAGAGAGTAGAAAGAAGAGAGAGTGAGGGGGAGAGAGGGAGTAGAAAGAAGAGAGAGAGAGGAAGGGGAGAGAGAGTAGAAAGAAGAGAGAGTGAGGGGAGAGAGGGAGTAGAAAGAAGAGAGAGAGGAAGGGGAGAGAGAGGGAGTAGAAAGAAGAGAGAGAGAGAGAGAGGAAGGGGAGAGAGGGAGTAGAAAGAAGAGAGAGAGAGGAAGGGGAGAGAGAGTGAGGGGGAGAGAGGGAGTAGAAAGAAGAGAGAGAGAGAGGAAGGGGAGAGAGTAGAAAGAAGAGAGAGAGAGAGAGAGAGAGAGAGAGAGAGAGAGAGGAGAGAGGGAGTAGAAAGAAGAGAGAGTGAGGGGGAGAGAGGGAGTAGAAAGAAGAGAGAGAGAGGAAGGGGAGAGAGAGAGTAGAAAGAAGAGAGAGAGAGGGAGAGAGGGAGTAGAAAGAAGAGAGTGGGAGAGGGAGAGAGGGAGTAGAAAGAAGAGAGAGTGAGGAGGAGAGAGGGAGTAGAAAGAAGAGAGAGAGAGGAAGGAGGGGGGAGAGAGAGAGTAGAAAGAAGAGAGAGTGAGGGGGAGAGAGGGAGTAGAAAGAAGAGAGAGAGAGAGGAAGGGGGGGGGGGAGAGAGAGAGAGTAGAAAGAAGAGAGAGTGAGGGGGAGAGAGGGAGTAGAAAGAAGAGAGAGTGATGGGGAGAGAGGGAGTAGAAAGAAGAGAGAGAGAGGAAGGGGAGGGAGAGTAGAAAGAAGAGAGAGTGAGGGGGAGAGAGGGAGTAGAAAGAAGAGAGAGAGGAAGGGGGGAGAGAGAGTAGAAAGTAGAGAGTGAGGGGAGAGAGGGAGTAGAAAGAAGAGAGAGAGAGGAAGGGAAGAGAGGGAGTAGAAAGAAGAGAGAGAGAGAGAGAGAGAGAAGGGGAGAGAGTAGAAAGAGAGTGGGAGAGGGAGAGAGGGAGTAGAAAGAAGAGAGAGAGGAAGGGGATAGAGGGAGTAGAAAGAAGAGAGAGAGGAAGGGGACAGAAGGAGTAGACAGAAGAGAGCGAGAGAGGGAGCAGAAAGAAGAGAGAGGGAGAGGGAGTAGAAAGAAGAGAGAGGGAGAGGAAGGGGAGAGAGGGAGTAGAAAGAAGAGAGAGTGAGGGGGAGAGAGGGAGTAGAAAGAAGAGAGAGAGAGGAAGGGGGGGGGAGAGAGAGAGTAGAAAGAAGAGAGAGTGAGGGGAGAGAGGGAGTAGAAAGAAGAGAGAGAGAGGAAGGGGAGAGAGAGTAGAAAGAAGAGAGAGTGAAGGGGAGAGAGGGAGTAGAAAGAAGAGAGAGAGGAAGGGGAGAGAGAGAGTAGAAAGAAGAGAGTGAGGGGGAGAGAGGGAGTAGAAAGAAGAGAGAGAGAGGAAGGGGAGAGAGGGAGTAGAAAGAAGAGAGAGAGGAAGGGGAGAAAGAGAGTGAAAGAAGAGAGAGTGAGGGGGAGAGAGGGAGTAGAAAGAAGAGAGAGAGAGAGGAAGGGGAGAGAGTAGAAAAAAGAGAGAGAGAGAGAGAGGGGAGAGAGGGAGTAGAAAGAAGAGAGAGTGAGGGGGAGAGAGGGAGTAGAAAGAAGAGAGAGAGAGGAAGGGGAGAGAGAGAGTAGAAAGAAGAGAGAGTGAGGGGGAGAGAGGGAGTAGAAAGAAGAGAGAGAGAGGAAGGGGAGGGAGAGTAGAAAGAAGAGAGAGTGAGGGGGAGAGAGGGAGTAGAAAGAAGAGAGAGAGGAAGGGGGGAGAGAGAGTAGAAAGTAGAGAGTGAGGGGAGAGAGGGAGTAGAAAGAAGAGAGAGAGAGGAAGGGAAGAGAGGGAGTAGAAAGAAGAGAGAGAGAGAGAGAGAGAGAGAGAGGAAGGGGAGAGAGTAGAAAGAAGAGAGAGAGAGAGAGAGAGAGAGAGGAGAGAGGGAGTAGAAAGAAGAGAGAGTGAGGGGGAGAGAGGGAGTAGAAAGAAGAGAGAGAGAGGAAGGGGAGAGAGAGGGAGTAGAAAGAAGAGAGAGAGAGAGAGAGAGGAAGGGGAGAGAGGGAGTAGAAAGAAGAGAGAGAGGAAGGGGAGAGAGAGTGAGGGGGAGAGAGGGAGTAGAAAGAAGAGAGAGAGAGAGGAAGGGGAGAGAGTAGAAAGAAGAGAGAGAGAGAGAGAGAGAGAGAGAGAGAGGAGAGAGGGAGTAGAAAGAAGAGAGAGTGAGGGGGAGAGAGGGAGTAGAAAGAAGAGAGAGAGAGGAAGGGGAGAGAGAGAGTAGAAAGAAGAGAGAGAGAGGGAGAGAGGGAGTAGAAAGAAGAGAGTGGGAGAGGGAGAGAGGGAGTAGAAAGAAGAGAGAGAGGAAGGGGATAGAGGGAGTAGAAAGAAGAGAGAGAGGAAGGGGAGAGAAGGAGTAGACAGAAGAGAGGGAGAGAGGGAGTAGAAAGAAGAGAGTGGGAGAGGGAGAGAGGGAGTAGAAAGAAGAGAGAGAGGAAGGGGATAGAGGGAGTAGAAAGAAGAGAGAGAGGAAGGGGAGAGAAGGAGTAGAAAGAAGAGAGAGAGAGAGAGAGGAAGGAGAGAGAGAGTAGAAAGAAGAGAGAGAGAGAGAGAGAGAGAGAGAGGAGAGAGGGAGTAGAAAGAAGAGAGAGTGAGGGGGAGAGAGGGAGTAGAAAGAAGAGAGAGAGAGGAAGGGGAGAGAGAGGGAGTAGAAAGAAGAGAGAGAGAGAGAGGAAGGGGAGAGAGGGAGTAGAAAGAAGAGAGAGAGGAAGGGGAGAGAGAGTGAGGGGAGAGAGGGAGTAGAAAGAAGAGAGAGAGAGAGGAAGGGGAGAGAGTAGAAAGGAGAGAGAGAGAGAGAGAGAGAGAGAGAAGAG
>CALZFC010000050.1:0-32406 GCA_945643635.1 Allodiplogaster sudhausi
CTCATCTTTTATGATATTTATGTCATATTGTTAATATTTCATGTTCATGTGTCCGGTTGCTAATGGGTATGACCCTTGGTACTACTCGGTTAGTCCTGCCCCAAAATTTTCGAAAAAATATAAATAAATTTTTCTCTGAAATCGCCCCTATGGGTTCCTCAATGCGAAGAACAACGAATAACAGCTTAATGTTTGATTCTGACGTCATTTTAAGAAGATACCGTAATAACGGTTTAAAAAATTATCGCTTCTAATAGTCTGTAACTAATTTTTCGAGAGGTTCGCCGATCGTTTTTCATGCAATTTTTTCCAAATACCTACCCCATCTTTTGAAAATTAATTCAATACCAAAAATAGAGTTGAATTTCGCGTTCCTCGCATTAAATGACCTCGGAGAGATGATTTAGAGACTATTGTAATAATCGGCCATATCTTGTTATAATGACGTCAAAACCAAAAATAAAATTGATATTCGTCTTCCTCGCATCAAAGAACCTCCTCTGTCGATTTTGGAGAATTTTTTTTAATTTTGAGGCAGGACTAACCGAATAGTACCTAGATTGGTAATTTATGTTAATATTTTGGATTCCGGAAAGGATCGAAGAGCCCCCTTCCCCCTCCTTCTCCATAATTTCTTTTTTCTAATTGTGGGGTGCGACAAAATGCTCATTATTTCTTTCCTAACCTCAAAAGCATTGGGTTTTCGTGCATATTCTTACAATTAATTTTTTAAAAAATTGCTATATTTTCATCCTGGTAGGGATCGGAAAGGCCCTCTCTCCCACATACTCTTGTTGATTCTTATCATGTTAAACAAACTGTTTTCGGTCCTCTTCTGTGATTGAAAAACCTTATTTGTTTAAAATGTTTGACAATTCATTTCTAAATTATATGCTCTTTAGCCTTCCTGTAGATAGTGGAGAGGCCGAATCTTTCCCAGATGTTTTGTGTTTATACTTATCGTGTAATGTGAATTTGTTGATTCGAGGTGATCTCGAAGTAGTAGAAGCCGACTCGAGGTGCGGCCAAATTTTTCATTCCAAACACGAGAAAAATCGTGTCGATTGGCAATGTTGCATACCGTTTGGGATAAAAAATCGTGTCGATTGGCAATGTTGCATACCGTTTGGGACCTTCTTCCGCTAATATGTAATATTGTAAAATCACTTACTCGGAAGTATTGGATTTTTGAGCAAATGCTGAAGATTGATGTAGACAAATGATCCCTGTATGTTTTCTAATCTCAAAAGCCTTATAGTTTTTGATGCATATTCTTACGATTCATTTGAAGAAAAAAAATGTTCACCTTTTCATCGGTAGGAGCGGAGAGGCCCCCTTCTTTCCAATTTCTCTTTGTTCCTACTTGTTGATACCACAAAGTGCGTTTTTTTTCTAAATATTTGTTGATATTGCATCTTAATTTCCCCCTCCAATATAGTTCCCTGCTGTTACTTTTAATTCACACGGAATATTCTGATCACATTTCGATCTTTAAAATTCCTCATAACTTCCCTTTCCCCTTCCTTCGTCTATTTAATTTTCTTGTTTGCATCTCTCTTTGCTCTCCCTCGAATAACGTTATTCAGAACGATTTGTAGGTGGTGAGTCGTACTCTCTTTTAAATAACTTCCGCGAAGAAAATCTATCTCAAATATAAAATAACGCTTTTAGTTTAAAAAAAAAACTTTTTTATACATTTTAATTGAGCTACGACCGAATTGGAGTCTTCTTGTGGCCGACATCTTCCCTCCGAATCTCGTGCTAATTTGGTTAGCAATTTTGCTTACCTGTGGGACTTAAGATTTCGCATTCGCACGTTAAAAGGGGAATGTTGTAACATGTTAAGCAAACATTGACGTTATAAATAATGCGATTAATTGCATTTCGGAAGGAAGCGGAAAAAATGTTCAATTTTGAATTCCGGTGTGTTTCAAAGAGGTCCCATTGTTCCTCAGATTCTCTTGATAATTGTCGGCTTTCCAAAAAGTACTCCCGATCTGATCTTTCCTCAGATGCAATAAATCACCATCATGAAACCCTGGTTCCTTTCTGCAGAACAAGCATGGCCGAGCAAGAGCCTCCTACTAAGATGGCGAAGAACACTGCTTCTAATACGACATCCGACACATCTCAGCCATCCAACCCGCGTTTTGAACGTCTATTCCATCAAAACCGAGAGGGACAAGTACAGGATGGGATCCGAGACCTCTTTGTGTCTTTTCACACTGGTAATTTTTTTTTTGCAATTTAACTTTTGATTTGAAGTGTTTCCTCCCACATGTGTTTAAAGGAACATATGGGTACTTGCAGAACTTTTAAAATGTTAGCACCCGAAAAAGTAGAATTAGATTAAAATCCGTTTATTTTGCTTGATTTGTTTGTCGCACGTAAGGCCCGACATGGGCCTTGACAAACTAAAAAAAAAAACATTAAAAACGGATATGGCTTAATTGATAACCAAGAAACAAGAACAAGCACATTAAACTTTTAATTACTGCACGCAGTTTTAATAATTGATTCGACATAGGAGACCCCAGCGTGTCTGCCGTGAAGACTGCTGTTCTTGATGTTGTCAAGACGCACTACAACCAGTGCCAATCTCTGCCGATTACTCTTCTCACTCCAGACATCTATCGAGTGGCGTCCACGCAGATAGAGGAAGGGAAAAACTTTCGCCTGCGATTCATAAATGGATCTGTACGAGAAATGATTCAATCAATCCTGCTGAGGTAGTATCTTTTCAGTCATCGTAGCCTTAAATATTACTGGAAAAGAGTTGATATCATGAGAATCATCCTTGATCATAGACATGGCCATTCCGCGTATTTTGACGCGATTGGCTACCCCATCCACTATCCCCAATGGACTCGTCCTCGAACACGTGTATCGAGCGCCGGGGAAGAAATTCTTCGGAAACCCGGAACTCGAACTCAAGTACCACAAGAGGAGTTAGTGAGACTAACGTTGACTGACTACAAATAGTTTTGAATTTGTAGACTTTATACGTGACCTCCCACTCGCGCAACAGAAGGCGGTGAGAGAAAGCCGCTTTAACACCAAATATGGAACTGAGAATCGATTCATCAAGGACTTTGGAGCGGGTTAGTACCAGAAGATAAGCAAATTCTATTTTTCCTTTACTTTTTTATGTGCATCGATCTGTTATGAATTATAGTCATTTTAGTACCTTCTATTTCAATTTGGCATATTTTCCTTATTATTAATCATTTAGTGAAGAGAGAGCTACCAGTGGAAGAGTACGAGCCGCCGAATGAGGAAAACAAGAAAACGGACTGGCCTCATGTTTCCGCTGCCTCCACAGGAATTGGTCATTATTTTCTTATATCTAATTATTTCGCCAACCTTGACTTTTGTTTAAGGTGTTGATAATTTATGATTTATTTAACAAGACAACTTTAACAAGTATATTGGAGTATCCCGAATACACCTCCAGTGAATCCTCATTTAAATTATTAAACTTCCACCTTAGTCTTTTTTTTATTAAAAATTATCACATCAATTAATTTTGTCATATTAGTATTATATTTAAATCTAACATATTTTCATCTGTTTTAATCGTTTATGCAATAACATTGTAGCTGCCGTGACCACTGCGCCATCTATTGCTTCGGACTTGGCTGATCACAAAGGAGAAGGTCATCATTTTATTATACATATACTACTTTGTCCATACTTATTAGGTATAAATATAAATTATTATTTTTAAATTTTGCACTACGAGGCTTTTCGAATTGTGATGCCTCAACTCCCTACCTTTAATTAAGCGAACATCCGTACTTAAAAGTTTCGATATAACACCGACATGTAATTAACGTTATAATCCGCATTTTCTAATATATAGCTTTTAGATGAGAATGAGAAGACGAAGGAAGAAGCAGCAGCAGAAGCGAAGAAACAAGAGGAAAAGAAGAAAAGAAAGGAAGAACGTAAGAAGAAAAAAGAAGAGGAGAGGAAGAAGGAAAACGGTAATTCTCTCATATTTTTTAAATATATTTTTTGCATTATTTTACAGTTTGAAATCATGAAACAAAGTATTCGCATTTTTATTTTAAAAAAAACTTTTTACTGACAATTTGAAGTACTTCTTACAGAAAACCTCTTCCAAGACGCTGCCTTTGTTCGTTTTGTCCAGACGATCGCGTCAAGCTCTCCGTCTATGCCTCTTAATGTGGTCAAGAAACTGTTCTACCTCTTCAAAAATGGTTTGTGACACGTTAAATTATTTTCGTTGTCAATTATGCATATAACATATCGTTAAACGAGTTTAAAGACATTTTGTAAATATTGCAAATAAAAATATAAGAAAATATTTGTCTTTACACGCTGCTTAGTTTTAGTTTAAAAAAAACATTTTTTATAGAATGCATAGCTTTACGCATTTCTTATAGAGGAGGAAATCGGAGATTCAACGTTCGTTCGGTTCATGGAACTGACCTGCACCTTCGCTCCCGACATGCCATCGAAGGAAGTCAAAGTGCTCTTCGAACACTTGAAGAACTTGGAGAAGGACGAGTAAGGAGCTAAAAGGCTCGACAATTCATCCAGCCCGCTCGCGAATTCTTTTAATTTTTTTATCCCCGGAAGTTTTGAACGCTTTATTTCTTGTGGGGGCTGGCATTAAATCTCCTTTCTCTTCCTCCTTTCTCAGCATCGACTCATGAATAAAATTGCATTCTCTTGTTGACTTTTTTTGTTAATTCTAAGAATTCTAATTCCGTCATTTACTTTTATTTATGGCCATTTTTAATTTCTTGTTGTTAGTGGGGACCGCTAACTCTTACCTGTTTTCTCCACTATTCTTCGACTACTTTTCCCTCTAACATTTTTGTAAGCTACTTATGTTTTTAGTCGAGTATAAGGATCCTTATTTATTAAATATTTTTTTTAAGTGAATGCTACTCTTAATTTATATTCAGTATTGGTGCAGTAAAATAACACAAGTATAATTCATAATTTAATTCGTGCACCGCTTATTTTCTTCTTCGATGTTCTTTTTTTATTTGGATGTTCTTTTTTATTTCCCGGTTTGAATAAACATGAATTAGAAGTTCTTGGGTTAAAGAAAACGGGCGATGTTCTAAGCGTCGAAATATCTTATATATTTGTTCAAAATTACAATATTTATTTACTTCTTATTAAAGGCTTTTTATTGTTATGTTTGGTAATGATTGGTAAAAAAAAATTATAAGATTGTCCAAAACCGCACTAGGGTACTGTAGTTGTTTATTTGTCTGATTACAGTAAGTAGATTCGCATCGAGGATGTCAGAAGAAGGCGCTGAAGGGGCTACCTCGCACTCCACCTTGGAGAAGACTCCCAGCAGTAGAAGGTACAATCTCAATTTGTTAAACTTTCCCATATGCTGAATCCAGTTTTATTCCTTAATCTTCCTTCCGTTTTTTCCTTGGGGAAAAATGGGGATTTTTTATTTTTATTTCACAAGATTATTTAATAAAGGTTTTGGGTTTTATTTTCTACTTGCTTACTGTTCATTTTCGATACGAGAGTATAGGAATTTTTTCACACTTCCGATCCTTTTCTTTCTCTCTCTCTCTCTTTCTTTCTCTCTCTCTCTCTCTCTCTCTCTCTCTCGCTTTGTAGAATCGCCTTTCTCTCTGTGTCTCTCTTTATCTTACTCTATAATTCTTTTTCTTGAATGGAATCTCCCTTTCTAATGTAAAATTGCAGATCATAATTATAATAATTTTTTATTGATTTTTTAAAACCTAATTTTCTCTCTTAAAAAAATTATAAATATGGTATCTGTTCAGGCTGCTTACCACTGAAGAAGAAGAGAAGAGAGTCAGACGCGAAGGGGAGGAGAGCATCAAGAAGACAGGGTTAGCACTATTTTTGCATTGGAAGAATACATGGAGCAATAGCTTGCTTCAATACACCCATAGGTTATTTTTCTTTTATCGTGGGCTGTGGAGCATGTGAATTTTTTAAAAGGATACTGTAATTATTACATTTTTGCAAAGAGATTGTTTTTATCTAATATAACTGCTCACGATTAGCCATTTTATGTTATTTTCTCTTTCCTTTTTTTGCACTGTATCTTCATTTCTACTATTAACTTGTAGCTCATAATTACACTTTAGTTTCTGTTTAATTTTTTAAATAATTTCATTTTTTAATAATTTTTTCCACATTACTTTCTCTCTTTAAATTGTCTAAATCTGGAATCTGTTCAGAACGGGTACGACAAGAGTGGAAGAGAACCGAAGCAACTGCGAAACGGACGAGAACAGCAGCAACACTGGAGGGTTAGCACTTTTACCATTCAAAGATTACAGGGGCTATAGCTTGCTTCCGCATATCCATACATTATTTTATTATTTTTTTAATTTTAAAATCCTGGGCAATGGAGCATGCGTATCATGCAAGGTAGTTCTTTTAGATCATAAGTGCTTAACTCAGATGGTAATAGTGTGGACTGGTAAGCAGATGATCATGGTTCAAGTCTAATGAGAACATGTTCTTTTTTTTTCAAAATTTTTTTTAAAACTTATTTTAAAGACCTTTCTTTTCCTCCCACTAATTCTTTTGAGTAAACTCAGCATTCTCTCTCTCTCTCTGTATCTGTCTCTCCTCTTCGCTCCTACTCTCATTCTTTCTTCCACTCTCTGTCTCCCTCCTTCGACCCGGCTCTCTTTTTCTCCCCTCTACCATGCTGGTCGTTTACGTTCAGTGTATTGATTTCTTATCTTAAAGGTCGGTGTTTCGATTCTCTTTCAATTTTCACGAATTCATATCCATACTCCCTATATTTAGACATTTTATGACCTTTAATTTTTTTCTCTTTTTATCTTAATCTGGATTCTCTGCAGGAGTAAGGCTGCGCTTGCTGAGAACACGCTGGCCCCTGAGGAGTCGGAAGTGGGCCACGAAGAACACAACAGGTATGTAGTTTCAAATAAAGCAGTAAATTACATTTAATTAAAAGTAAGGAAATAAACGAGTAAGAATCCACTCTTGCTTTCCCTTATTTTTAATAGTCGTGTAGTATATTAGGGTTGTTTACGAAGCATCGTCTTACAAGACGATTCTACTTTAACTTTAACTTCGTAGCGAAAGACGGTTGTGGGTTTGCCTGGTAATCAAATGGTCGGGATTCTATCATCCTTTGAGGATTATGTATTGCGTTTTTTAAACTTGTTTACTAATCACATTTTGATATTTTTTTATAAATTTTAAATATTTTGAGGATCTTCTATTCCACTTTACTTTCCTTACTTTGCTTTACTTTTCTTTATTATCTTAATCTTGACTCACTGCACTGCAGGATTGATGATGTCACTTCCGTGGCCAGCGAAGCTTCTTCTGAAGCGAGAATCGAAGATGGAAGGTAAGCGATCTCTTTCTTTTCTTGCTCTTCTACTATTAAGTTACCGCTCATCATTAAACTTTTGTTTTTCCTTAATTTTTAGTATTCATTTACCAATTTCCTTTTAAGGATAAACATAAACATAAAAATAAATTTGCAACTGTTCAAACCAAAATGTCTTACAAGACTGTTCTTTGAGATTTTAAAAGTTTGTAGCTCAAGTGGTAGAGGGATTGATTGGCAAGGAGATGGTCGGGGTACGATCATCTGCTGAAGATTTTTTGAACTATTTCCCATTACAAGTCTGTTTTATTAATAAACACACTTAACAGTCTAAATAATAGGAATTCTATTCCTTTAATCTTTTCTTTTAATCTTATTTTGAACTCACTGCAGGAGTGACAATGGGATCTTGAAGAAGAAGACTGACGCAGTTTCGGAGGCGCCAGCGGGCCTCGATGGATGCAAAGGCTTCGATGGATCCTACAGGTATGCAGTTGACAACTTTGTTTGATTTTCAATAGTAGAGCAGTATATTAGAGCCGTTCCGGAATCACCGTCTTCCGAACTTAAAAGTTCTTAGCTAAGTCGGCAGTGGGTTAGGCTGACAGGCAGATGGTACGGGTTCGAACTTCTGATGAGAATCTTGTTGTGAATTTTTTTATAAACTCATTCCAATCATCTTATATAATATTTTTAATGTAATTTTATTTCCTCTTTCGTCCTTTGCAGGTTTTCACTGTCTAATTATAAAAAAATTTCTACAATCTCCTCTTTGTTCCAATTACTTTTTCTCTCTCTCTCTCTTTCTCGCTCTCTCTCTCTCTCTCTCTCTCTCTCTCTCTCTTCCCTCTCTCTTTCTCTTATTCAATCTCGCATTTTCGGTTTTTAGGTGCCTAGCGACATTTTTTAGAAGAAACAAACATGTGATAATGTTCACATAAAATAAGAAACAGCTGGACTAATTCTATCTAATTTAGAACGAAAGATTGCCAACATAAGTAAATTATCATAGAATAATTGCAACTAATGTCTTATTTACTGATATTTGTAACAATGTTGAATTAAATTGAATTAAAAAGTGATCACAGTTTTAGATTCTCGATGGGAGACGGTCAATCCTCAACTGGGCGAAAAAGACTTCATTCGTCTCAGGAGATAGAGACTCGGGAGTCCCTTCTAATGGTTTGTGATGTTACAGATTTCTTGTCTATGGAACTTAAAAGCTACAGTACTCTACTATCTACGTCTCTCGTATTGCGTATACTCTACCGTCTGGGTTTCGTATCGCATACGCACTTCTTGGTTACAGTAGTTTTTAAGATCCCTGGATACTACATATTATTACTCTTCACTCTTCGATTCCTTAATCAAAAATTTAGTTTTACTGTTTTATTTCGCTTTTTGAAAATAATTTAGCAATGAAGTTTTAATATTTATATCAGTTCTTTAAACTGAAGTTAATAATTCATAGAGCACTAACGAGTCTCGAAGGTGTTAAGGACCAATAAGCTGTAAGCAATTTACTATAAATTCCATTCAGTAACAATACAATAAAAATGATGTATTTTCGTTTGCAGTATGAGAACGAAACTCTGAAGAGATCCCTCGAAGAAATGGAGAAAAGGATGGTTCTCAAGGAGACCTCTCGGCTCACTACCTACAACAGGATGAGGGATAAGTCAGCGAAGGAGAGAGTAAGTTAAACCTATTGTGATATTTTAACTGTAAATTTATTGCATCATTCCGTAATAATTTAGAAACAACTATTATTAAAGAAGAACCTAAATTCTGAAAACACTTACATGGAGAATATTGAAATCAACGAATTTAATAAGTATGCAAACAATACATTCAATTTAAAGATTTACTGATTTTGCAGAGAGTAAGCAAAGAATTCGACGACTTCAAAAAGACCTTCGCAGCTACCTCAAGAGTGGTATGTCAAACATTCTGCCCACTTAAGAAACAGTTTTAGCAGGAACATAGGATATTGTTAAAAATGTCATAAAACACACAGTTCTAATATTATAAAAGTAGTTTTTGTGGTCAGTGTATTGCAGTCCTTCATCAAGATCACCAAGCTGCACAACACACCACCACTCATCAAGGCCCTCCATGAAAGACTGTACGACCATAAGGTCTTCGACAGTATGTTAGCGAAGGATCCCATTGGACTCTACAAGGGTCTAAGCTTCAAGGGAGCCCCTCTGGTAGGACTCTTTTCAAAGCCCTCAAATGATCTTACTCTCTGGGATGAGAATGTTGATTTTTTTTGTGGAGATCTGAAACAACAATTGATTACATTTTAAAATATGTGAGTTTACTTAGCTGTAGGTCCTTTGTTTTAGTATTGGGAATTCAATTATATTGCATAATATCAGTGTCAGTGGCATTTTTGTTGCAGTATGAATAAGTGTTTGATTTATATGTTTATTTTTTCCGAAACATATTAGATTTTTCTTTCTTTAATTAATTTTTAGAATTGAATGCTTTAAGAGTCAAAAGGGTTAATTTGATTTAAACAAAATATTTCGTATAATATTGATTTGTCTGTACTGGGCCGTTGATTTCGAAAGAATTTTTTTTTTATCTCAATCCTTAACACTGTGAAATGTTGTCGTGTTCTTTTGTTTCCATGTCTGAAGCGAATAATAAAATTTATATCACAATAAAGGACAAGTTCTTTACCAATTTTATGAAACATACCGATTTCAAAATAGCAGCTTGCAAATATATATATAACAAGTACGATGATACGATGATATGACATATGAACATATGAATTAAACAAATAAAATTAAACAAAACCTATGCTAGGACATAGAAAAGAATCCAAGGGAGATAATGGGCAAAGGTACTGAAACCAGGTCCCCCCATAGCTCCGCTAGTTAGAGAGTGTACTTAGAAACGCTTGTTCAATATTTACCGGGTTTGCGCGGAGCGGCGTAGCGGGCGGTGGGAGTGAGATTTTCGAGTGGGTTTTTTTAGGATGGAAAATGAATATTGGGGCTACGATATGGTATGGGTTGGGATTTTTGGGTTTTGGTTTTGTAGTCGGCGCCGGCGGCCAAAGTTGCAACTTTTCGGCGTGCGCTTGCGCTGGGTTGGCGAGTTTGAGCGTTTCTATCTTTTGTTTCGGAGAAGATGGGAAGCTGGAAAAAATAGTGATTGATAGGAAATGTCTTCAAGATTAATAGGACACAAATTGGGCGAATTCCGCCCGAGGGTCTTTCCTGTGGGCGTGGCCAAAGTTTTAGCCCGTTTTTTGGCCCTTTTTTGCTCTGTATTTGCTCACTTTCTCAAAATCTGTACCCGCGATTTTCTTTGTTTCGACATATATCATGTAGTTTTGGACGGCGCATCGACTGATCTATAGCTGATCTACTGAAAGTACCTAGATCGATAGATACGAGGCAAAAACAGGCGGACCCATTTTGTTAGGAGCGAACCTTTGAAAAATCAATACTCTGAGATTTGAGAATGGAGCGGGATGGGACATTCAGAATATTGTTTAGTTTTTGGAGAGCTTTGAAATGAGCCTACTCTCGTTTGGCCGGGTTTCCGGGAAAGTACCCTGAGAGGGCCGTGAAATCTCAAAATTTTTGGACGCCATTTCCGCGGCTGTTTTTTCTCGGATGTTGGTGTTATGGCAAAGTGTTATATATCATTCTGTAGCTCTCGAGAAGGTGAACAAATGTCTCATACAAAAGTTTTCCATACAACGACGTTTTTGATCTACTTTTGGTCCTAGAATGTTCAGGCCACTTTTTCGACCTTACCTATCACTGGAACTTTTTGGCGCATATTTTTATTCGAATAGAGCCTAAAATTAGCTATCGAATGGTGGGTGATACTTCTCATTTCATCCAGGCATATTCGAGAAATGAATTATTTTGTGGCTTTTTGGTGCATTTTCACCGCACACAGATATTCAACCAACCCTGGTTCGGAGTCGCGCGCGGGCAAACACTTTTGCGTGCTTTTGTGTGAACCCTAATCAAACAAATCCTATGCTAGGACATAGCCCACACTCCAAGGGAGATAATGGGCGGCGATACTGAAACCAGGTCCCCCCATAGCTCCGCTAGTTAGAGAATCTACTTAGCATTGCTTGTTCAATATTTACCGGGTTTGCGCGGAGCGGCGTAGCGGGCGGTGGGAGTGAGATTTTCGAGTGGGGTTTTTTTAGGATGGAAAATGAATATTGGGGCTACGATATGGTATGGGTTTGGGATTTTTGGGTTTTGGTTTTGTAGTCGGCGCCGGCGGCCAAAGTTGCAACTTTTCGGCGTGCGCTTGCGCTGGGTTGGCGAGTTTGAGCGTTTCTATCTTTTGTTTCGGAGAAGATGGGAAGCTGGAAAAAATAGTGATTGATAGGAAATGTCTTCAAGATTAATAGGACACAAATTGGGCGAATTCCGCCCGAGGGTCTTTCCTGTGGGCGTGGCCAAAGTTTTAGCCCGTTTTTTGGCCCTTTTTTGCTCTGTATTTGCTCACTTTCTCAAAATCTGTACCCGCGATTTTCTTTGTTTCGACATATATCATGTAGTTTTGGACGGCGCATCGACTGATCTATAGCTGATCTACTGAAAGTACCTAGATCGATAGATACGAGGCAAAAACAGGCGGACCCATTTTGTTAGGAGCGAACCTTTGAAAAATCAATACTCTGAGATTTGAGAATGGAGCGGGATGGGACATTCAGAATATTGTTTAGTTTTTGGAGAGCTTTGAAATGAGCCTACTCTCGTTTGGCCGGGTTTCCGGGAAAGTACCCTGAGAGGGCCGTGAAATCTCAAAATTTTGGACGCCATTTCCGCGGCTGTTTTTTCTCGGATGTTGGTGTTATGACAAAGTGTTATATATCATTCTGTAGCTCTCGAGAAGGCGAACAAATGTCTCATACAAAAGTTTTCCATACAACGACGTTTTTGATCTACTTTTGGTCCTAGAATGTTCAGGCCACTTTTTCGACCTTACCTATCACTGGAACTTTTTGGCGCATATTTTTATTCGAATAGAGCCTAAAATTAGCTATCGAATGGTGGGTGATACTTCTCATTTCATCCAGGCATATTCGAGAAATGAATTATTTTGTGGCTTTTTGGTGCATTTTCACCGCACACAGATATTCAACAACCCTGGTTCGGAGTCGCGCGCGGGCAAACACTTTTGCGCGCTTTTGTGTGAACCCTAATCAAACAAATCCTATGCTAGGACATAGCCCACACTCCAAGGGAGATAATGGGCGGCGATACTGAAACCAGGTCCCCCCATAGCTCCGCTAGTTAGAGAACCTACTTAGCATTGCTTGTGGTTTATTGCCGGGTTTGCGCGGAGCGGCGTGGTGGGCGGTAGAGTTGAGATTTTCGAGTGGGGTTTTTTTTAGGATGGTAAATGAATATTGGGGCTACGATATGGTATTGGTTTGGGATTTTTGGGTTTTTGTTTTGGGGTGGCGCCAGCGGCCAAAGTTGCAACTTTTTGGCGCGCGCTTGCGCTGGGTTGGCAACTTTGAGCGTTTGCATCTTTTGAATGGAGAGGAATTGGGTGAGGAAAAAAATAGTGGCTGATAGGGAATGTCTTCAAGATTAATAGGACACAAATTGGGCGAATTCCGCCCGAGGGTCTTTCCTGTGGGCGTGGCCAAAGTTTTACCCCGTTTTTGGCCCTTTTTTGCTCTGTATTTGCTCACTATCTCAAAATCTGTACCTGCGCATTTCTTGCTTTCGACATATATCATGTAGTTTTTGACGGCGCATCGACTGATCTATAGCTGATCTACTGAAAGTACCTAGATCGATAGATACGAGGCAAAAACAGGCGAACCCATTTTGTTAGGAGCGAACCTTTGAAAAATTAGTACTCGGAGATTTGGGACCAGAGCGGGATGGGACATTTAGAATATTGTACAGTTTTACGAGTGCTTTGAAATGAGCCTACTCGCGTTTGGCTGGGATTCCGGAAAAGTACCCTGAGGGGGCCGTGAAATGTCGAATTTTTATGAGGCCCTTTCCGCGCCTGTTTTTTCTCGGGGATTGGCCTTATGGCAACATGTTATATATGATTCTGTAGCTCTTGAGAAGACGAACAACTTTGTCATACAAAACGTTTTCATACAACGACGTTTTTGATCTACTTTTGGGGTCAGAATGTTTAGGCCACTTTTTCGACCTTAGCTATCACTGACACTTTTTGGGGCATATTTTTATTCGAATAGAGCCTAAAATTAGCTATCGAATGATAGGTTGATCTTCTGTATTCGTTCAGGCATATTCGAGATATGACTAATTTTGTGGCTTTTTGGTGCATTTTCATCGCACGCAGATTTTCTAACGACCCAGGTTCGGAGTCGCGCGCGGGCAAACCCTTTTGCGCGCTTTTATATTACCCCAAGTAAACAAAACCTATGCTAGGACATAGCGGAGACTCCAAGGGAGATAATGGGCAAAGATACTGAAACCAGGTCCCCCCATAGCTCCGCTAGTTAGAGTGTATACTTAGAAACGCTTGTGGTTTATTGACTGGGTTTGCGCGGAGCTGCGTGTGGGCGGGGGAGTTGAGATTTCCGAGTGCGGTTTTTTTTAGGATGGAAAATGAATATTGGGGCTACGATATGGTTTTGGTTTGGGATTTTTGGGTTTTGGATTTGGAGTCGGCGCCGGCGGCCAAAGCTGCAACGTTTTGGCGCGAGGTTGCGCTGGGTTGGCCACTTTGAGCGTTTTTATCTTTTGAACGGAGCGGAGTTGGTGAATGAAAAAAATATGAGTCGATAGCCCATGTCTTAATTATTAAGATTCCTGGTTGGTTTGGTGATAGTGCCTCAGGGGTGGCCAGGGGGCGTGGCCAAAATTTGACCCCTTTTTTGCCCTTTTTTGCTCTGTTTTTTCTCACTTTTTCAAAATCTGTACCCGCGATTTTCTTTGTTCGACATATATCATGTATTTTTTGACGGCGCATCGACTGATCTATTGCTCATCTCCTGAAAGTACCTAGATCGATAGATACGAGGCAAAAACAGGCGGACCCATTTTGTTAGGAGCGAACATTTGAAAAATCAATACTCGGAGATTAGGGATTGGAGCGGAATGGGACATTTAGAATATTGTACAGTTTTACGAGTGCTTTGAAATGAGCCTACTTTTGGCTGGGATTCCGGAAAAGTACTCTGAGGGGGCCGTGAAATGTCGAATTTTTTTGAGGCCCTTTCCGCGGCTGTTTTTTCTCGGATGTTGGAGTTATGGCAACGTGTTATATATCATTCTGTAGCTTTTGCGAAGGCGAACAAATATCTCATACAAAAGTTTTCCATTCAACGACGTTTTTGATCTACTTTTGGTCCTAGAATGTTCAGGCCACTTTTTCGACCATAGCTATCACTGACACTTTTTGGCGCATATTTTTATTCGAATAGAGCCTAAAATTAGCTATCGAATGGTGGGTGATACTTCTCATTTCATCCAGGAATTTCGAGATATGAATTATTTTGTGGCTTTTTGGTACATTTTCATCGTACGCAGATTTTCTAACGACCCAGGTTCGGAGTCGCGCGCGAGCAAACCCTTTTGCGCGTTTTAATATTACCCCCAATGCAAAGATTAAAATGCTAGGACATAGGGAAACTCCAAGGGAGATAATGGGCGGCGATACTGAAACCAGGTCCCCCCATAGCTCCGCTAGTTAGAGTGTATACTTAGAAACGCTTGTTCATTATTTACTGGGTTTGCGCGGAGCGGCGTGGTGGGCGGGGGAGTTGAGATTTTCGAGTGTGGTTTTTTTAGGATGGTAAATGAATATTGGGGCTACGTTTTGGTATTGGTTTGGGATTTTTGGGTTTTGGGTTTGGGGGTGGCGCCAGCGGCCAAAGTTGCAACTTTCGGCGCGCGTTGCGCTGGGTTGGCCACTTTGAGCGATTGCATCTTTTGAACGGAGAGGAATTGGGTGCTGAAAAAAATAGTGGCTGATAGGGAATGTCTTCAAGATTAATAGGACACAAATTGGGCGAATTTCGCCTGAGGGTCTTTCCTGTGGGCGTGGCCAAAATTTTACCCCGTTTTTTGGCCCTTTTTTGCTCTGTATTTGCTCACTTTCTCAAAATCTGTACCGCGCATTTTTTGCTTTCGACATATATCATGTAGTTTTTGAAGGCGCATCGACTGATCTATAGCTGATCTACTGAAAGTACCTAGATCGATAGATACGAGGCAAAAACAGGCGAACCCATTTTGTTAGGAGCGAACCTTTGAAAAATTAGTACTCGGAGATTTGGGACCGGAGCGGGATGGGACATTAGAATATTGTACAGTTTTACGAGAGCTTTGAAATGAGCCTACTCGCGTTTGGCTGGGTTTCCGGGAAAGTACCCTGAGGGGGCCGTGAAATCTCAAATTTTTTGGAGGCCATTTCCGCGGCTGTTTTTTCTCGGATGTTGGTTATGGCAAATGTTATATATCATTCTGTAGCTTTCGAGAAGGTGAACAAATGTCTCATACAAAAGTTTTCATACAACGACGTTTTTGATCTACTTTTGGGGTCAGAATGTTTAGGCCACTTTTTCGACCTTAGCTATCACTGACACTTTTTGGGGCATATTTTTATTCGAATAGAGCCTAAAATTAGCTATCGAATGATAGGTTGATCTTCTGTATTCGTTCAGGCATATTCGAGATATGAATTATTTTGTGGCTTTTTGGTGCATTTTCATCGCACGCAGATTTTCTTAACGACCCAGGTTCGGAGTCGCGCGCGGGCAAACCCTTTTGCGCGTTTTATATTACCCCCAATAAACAAAACCTATGCTAGGACATAGCGGAGACTCCAAGGGAGATAATGGGCAAAGATACTGAAAGCAGGTCCCCCCATAGCTCCGCTAGTTAGAGTGTATACTTAGAAACGCTTGTGGTTTATTGACTGGGTTGCGCGGAGCGGCGTTGTGGGCGGGGGAGTTGAGATTTTCGAGTGCGGTTTTTTTAGGATGGAAAATGAATATTGGGGCTACGATATGGTTTTGGTTTGGGATTTTTGGGATTTGGTTTGGGGGTGGCGCCAGCGGTCAAAGTTGCAACTTTTCGGCGCGCGCTTGCGCTGGGTTGGCCACTTTGAGCGATTGCATCTTTTGAACGGAGAGGAATTGGGTGAGGAAAAAAATAGTGGCTGATAGGGAATGTCTTCAAGATTAATAGGACACAAATTGGGCGAATTCCGCCCGAGGGTCTTTCCTGTGGGCGTGGCCAAAGTTTTACCCCGTTTTTTGGCCCTTTTTTGCTCTGTATTTGCTCACTATCTCAAAATCTGTACCTGCGCATTTCTTGCTTTCGACATATATCATGTAGTTTTTGACGGTGCATCGACTGATCTATAGCTGATCTACTGAAAGTACCTAGATCAATAGATACGAGGCAAAATCAGGCCGACCCATTTTGTTAGGAGCGAACCTTTGAAAAATTAGTACTCGGAGATTTGGGACCGGAGCGGGATGGGACATTTAGAATATTGAACAGTTTTACGAGAGCTTTGAAATGAGCCTACTCCTGTTTGGCTGGGATTCCAGTAAAGTAACCTAAGGGGGCCGTGAAATGTCGGATTTTGGGAGGCCGTTTCAGCGGCTGTTTCTTCTCGGGGATTGGCCTTATGGCAACATGTTATATATGATTCTGTAGCTATCGAGAAGGCGAACAAATGTCTCATACAAATCGTTTTCATTTATTGACTTTTTTGATCTACTTTTGAGGTCAGAATGTTTAGGCCACTTTTTCGACCTTAGCTATCACTGACACTTTTTGGGGCATATTTTTATTCGAATAGAGCCTAAAATTAGCTATCGAATGATAGGTTGATCTTCTGATTCGTTCAGGCATATTCGAGATATGAATTATTTTGTGGCTTTTTGGTGCATTTTCATCGCACGCAGATTTTCTTAACGACCCAGGTTCGGAGTCGCGCGCGGGCAAACCCTTTTGCGCGTTTTAATTCGACCCCCAATGCAAAGTTCTAAATGCTAGGACATAGCGCGCACTCCAAGGGAGATAATGGGCAAAGATACTGAAAGCAGGTCCCCCATTGCTCCGCTAGTTAGAGTATGTACTTAGAAACGCTTGTTCAATATTTACTGGGTTTGCGCGGAGCGGCGTGGTGGGCGGTAGAGTTGAGATTTTCGAGTGGGGTTTTTTTAGGATGGAAATGAATATTGGGGCTACGATATGGTATTTGTTTCGGATTTTTGGGATTTGGTTTTGTGTCGGCGCCGGTGGCCAAAGCTGCAACGTTTTGCCGCGAGGTTGCGCTGGGTTGGCCACTTTGAGCGATTGCATCTTTTGAACGGAGAGGAATTGGGGAATGAAAAAAATATGTGTCGATAGCCCATCTCTTAATTATTAAGATTCCTGTTTGGTTTGTTGATAGTGCCTCAGGCGTGGCCAGGGGGCGTGACCAAAATTTTACCCCCTTTTTTGGCCCTTTTTTGTTCTGTTTTTTCTCACTTTTTCAAAATCTGTACCCACGATTTTCTTTGTTTCGACTTATATCATGTAGTTTTGACGGCGCATCGACTGATCTATTGCCCATGTCCTGAAGTTGCCTAGATCGATAGATACAGGGCAAAAACAGGCGTTCCATTTTGTTAGGAGCAAACGTTTGAAAAATCAATACTCGGTGGCTTGGACCGGAGCGGGATGAGACTTTCAGAATATTGAACAGTTTTACGAGAGCTTTCAAATGAGCCTACTCGCGTTTGGCTGGGTTTCCGAAAAAGTGTCCTGAGGGGGCCGTGAAATGTCGAATTTTTGGGAGGCCATTTCCGCGGCTGTTTTTTCTCGGGGATTGGCGTTATGACAACGTGTTATAATCATTCTGTAGCTCTCGAGAAGGCGAACAAATGTCTCATACAAAACGTTTTCATATTTTGGCATTTTTGATCTACTTTTGGTCCGAGAATGTTTAGGCCACTTTTTCGACCATAGCTATCACTGACACTTTTTGGGGCATATTTTTATTCGAATAGAGCCTTAAATTAGCTATCGAATGATAGGTTGATCATCGGTATTGGTTCAGGCATATTCGAGATATGAATTATTTTGTGGCTTTTTGGTGCATTTTCATCTCACGCAGATTTTCTAACGACCCAGGTTCGGAGTCGCGCGCGGGCAAACCCTTTTGCGCGCTTTTGTGTGACCCCAAATTAAACAAAACCTATGCTAGGACATAGCGAAGACTCCAAGGGAGATAATGGGCAAAGATACTGAAACCAGGTCCCCCCATAGCTCCGCTAGTTAGAGTATGTACTTAGAAACGCTTGTTCAATATTTACTGGGTTTGCGCGGAGCGGCGTGGTGGGCGGAGGAGTTGAGATTTTCGAGTGTGGTTTTTTTAGGATGGTAAATGAATATTGGGGCTACGTTTTGGTATTGGTTTGGGATTTTTGGGTTTTGGTTTTGGGTCGTCGCCGGCGGCCAAAGTTGCAACATTTCAGCGCGAGGTTGCGCTGGGTTGGCCACTTTGAGCGATTGCATCTTTTGAACGGAGAGGAGTTGGGTGCTGAAAAAAATAGAGGCTGATAGGGAATGTCTTCAAGATTAATAGGACACAAATTGGGCAAATTTCGCCTGATGGTCTTTCCTGTGGGCGTGGCCAAAATTTTACCCCGTTTTTTGGCCCTTTTTTCGTCTGTATTTGCTCACTTTCTCAAAATCTGTACCCGCGATTTTTTTTGTTTCAACATATATCATGTAGTTTTGGAAGGCGCATCGACTGATCTATTGCACATGGCCTGAAAGTAGCTGGATCGATAGATACAAAGCAAAAACTAGCGAACCCATTTTGTTAGGAGCGAACATTTGAAAAATCAATGCTCGGAGATTTGGGACCGGAGCGGGATGGGACATTTTGATTATTGTACAGTTTTACGAGAGCTTTGGAATGAGCCTACTCCCGTTTGGATGGCTTTCCAGGAAAGTACCCTGAGGGGGCCGTGAAATGTCGAATTTTTTGGAGGCCTTTACTGCGGTGGTTTTTTCTAGGATGTTGGAGTTATGGCAACGTGTTATATATCAATCTGTAGCTTTTGAGAAGACGAACTACTTTGTCATACAAAACGTTTTCATAAAACGACGTTTTTGATCTACTTTTGGTCCGAGAATGTTTAGGCCACTTTTTCGACCTTAGCTATCACTGACACTTTTTGGGGCTTATTTTTATTCGAATAGAGCCAAAAATTAGCTATCGAATGGTAGTTGAATCTTTAGATTTGGTCCAGGCATATTTGAGAAATGAATTATTTTGTGGCTTTTTGGTACATTTTCACGGTACGCAGATATTCTACCGACCCAGGTTCGGAGTCGCGCGCGGGCAAACTCTTTTACGCGCATCAGTAATATGTCTTGAGCAGTAGAAAGCCTTTATAATCAAAGTTACCACAGAATTAATTGATGTTGGTTTGGTTTCTTTGTTATTAACCAAAAACGACATATTAGGTATACCTAGAGAACATATTTTCAGCTAATATTTATTTATTTTATTTTTAACACTGAACAAACATGAAAAGCCAACTTCGAAGAAAAATAAAACATGTCAGCAATCTTATAGTTAAGTACTTGTGGCGGTGCGTGAGTATCATAACCTGTCTGGTGCACTTCACTCTAAAAGCTCATATTTTTTTGGAAAGTAGACTTAGGGTCATCCGTTTTAGTATCTCTTTTTTTTTATTTGATCATTTTTGCGAAATAAATATAGAATAACGGTAAATTAACATTAAAAACAGTTGGAGGTATCAAAAAGTTTTTTAAAAAGGCATATGCACTATGATGCCTGGTGTACTTCAAAAAAACTTTTGTCTTTCTTGGGCGACAACATTTGGCTGTGTTCTTTTCTCGCTCCATGTGGTGGGCACGCGCGATCGCGACAACGGCATCGTCGCCCACGGTACGCATTTTTTTTATATTTGTTTTCTTCCATCCCCAACTAGGATAGCACTATCAGATGTAATCAGTGATTATGACTGTTTGCATTGTTGCTTAATATTAGTTTCCTTTCGATCTGACTATGGTTTTTTTGTTTTACAAATGTTTTTTGATTACTTTTTATTAAAGAATTTCAAATATATTCGAATGACTTTAAAGTTTTCGTTGTAGTGGCGACTTCGAGGAAGCCGCCGGAGAAGGCGTCCGCCGGCGCCAAGGGACGCGGGAGTCGACTTCGCCTGCTATGGTTAGACATTCACTTTTTTTGTTGCTTTTTTTGCTTATATTATTTCTTATAGTTAAATGTTAAACGAAATGTTGTTTGATGATTTATGATAGGAAGTAATAGCAAAGCTATCATCGTGTTTTTTATCGGTTGATTAAGATATATACTCGATACTGTTAGTAGGAGTACGATTTTTTCGGGCTTGAGGAGAATGTATGGTAGGAATTTGAGTGACATTTTCAGATTATCTTCAGTAATGATTAATTAATGACGTTTCTATATTCCGGAGTTTTCGTGTTATGGTTTAGGTTTATGAAATTTTATTAGGAAGTTCAAGGAATAACTCCTTTAAGTATATGCTTCTTATTGGTTCTCTATTTGGGTGATGTATCCTTGTCTATTTTTGCTTCAAGGCTGTGACTATAATTTTTTTCCCTTATTTAGGTTGGTTTTATATAGGGCTAAAATCACTTAGTTGTTTCAGGTTACATCAAGGTAATTTTTTAAAGATTACTTTGAGAATGCATATTCTTTTTTTGGGGCATTTTTTCTCATTCTTTTAGCTGGTTAATGATGGAGCTTTGGATAGTTGTGCGCAATATTGGTATAATCCAATAATAACATGGGATATTGTGAGTGTTTGATTTTTTATAAAAGCGGCGTATTTTTCTTATTATTTAAGGTTTTTGCGTTAGTTCTATTAACGTTACAAATCGTACTTTGTTTTTGTTCTTCAGAGTCAGAGGAAGTCTGAATGAAGGACGACCGGTTAATGAAGTCGGTGACGACTTCGGCCACACCGGCCACGCAAGAAAATTAAGGTACTCATTTTAAAACATCTTTCAAAATTCTTTTAACCTTTGTAACGAAACTTGTTTTTCTTTTCGGTTTTCCTAGCAGGTGGTTAATTCTGGGAATATTTTTTTTTAGCTTGGTTAAAGTTAATTATTATCTTGATGTTTTCTCGGGAGAATTGGTTTGGAACATTTATGATATTTAATGTTCGTCGATGGTGAAGGATTGGGTTCTGTTTTTCAGGTTTATGAGTGAAAGTATCTTTCAGATTTATGAGTGAAAGTGCTGTTGCTTCATATTTTAAGGTGTTGATTGTTGGAGTTTTATGAATAAAAGATCTTTATTTACAGTTTTGGATACGATTCTGTTGTGTTTCTATGGTACTGGGTTGTTTGGACTGTTGAAGTTGATAAATTATAAATGATAATGTTCTTTAGGATATTGTATGGTAAGAGTACAATTGAAAGTTATTTTTCTTTTCTAGCTTGGGTGAATAGGATTTAATTGTAAAGAGTTAGCTTTTTGGTTTCTTGTCATTTATATAAGATATTTCAGTCAAAGAAAATACAGATAACATATTAATTTTTCTTTTCTGTTGGTACGGTATTATTGACGAACGTAAGGTATTGGGTGAGTGTACTCTTTGTGCCTGCATGCAAATGAGCTACTTATTTATGGATGTTTAGATTTTTTATATATTTACAATTTGGTAAAGCTGTTATTTAATTGGCGTATGTTATATTACGTTTAAGGATTACATTTGTATTGATATGCATGAGGCCGGGTTACTGTATGCAGCGATATGAATACAAACATTTATTCTTTTATGTCTTAAGGTGTCTATTTTAAAGTATTGTTCCTCTTAAAATGCTATTATTATTCTGGATTGGTTTAGCATAGGATTGGAATAATATTGTTGTTTTTTTTAATATTCAAAACTTATTTCCTTGTTCAAATTGGTTTTTTTTACATTGAATTCAAATCTCTTTGTTTTTGGGGATTTCTTTCTCATACCCTTTCCATTATCTGGTTAATGCATGAGCGTTGCCATATCTGTTTGGGTAATATTTATCGTAAATTCTTCCTTTATTCGCCGGGAGTTTTTGTCTGCGTATTTCCTTATATTACATTACTTTTTTCCTTTTACATTTTTTTATAAGATTAATTATGTTTATGGTATTCTGGGTTTTTATGCTTTTCTTTTAAAATGGCGTTGATACATTTTTCCTTGTTCAAGATGGTTTTACATAGAATTCAAATCTCTTATTTGTTTCAGTTTAAGTCATGGTAATCTTTTTTTAAAATTCCTTTGGGAATGAATTTCTTTTTGGGGATATTTTTTTTCTCATACCCATTCCTTTTAGATGGTTAATGCTTTAGCGTTGTTTCACGGGTATTTTTGTGTGCGTACCTCCTAATAATAGTTTTGTATTCCTTTTATATTTTTTTGTAATTCAATCTTTTCTTTTTCTCAGCTTTAATTTTTTTAAAAATAATTTCTAATTGTAAGATATTTTAAGGTATAGATGAGAAATTTGTTCTTTTTTCCGTGTTAAGACTGGGTCGTTTTATTAAGGTTAGCATTGTCAAAACGCTTTAGAATATTGTTTGATGATTCATGATGGGAGATAATTACAACGCTTTCAGCATGTTTATTTCAGCGCTTTCGAATGCGAGTGAGCGAGGGCAGGGGTACTGTATTTAATAATATTCCTTTTTCTAACACCGTTTAGGTTTATTTCTTTTTAGTGCGAATGTTCATTTAATGCTTACTTGGATAAACTAAACATGGCGTTGCAGAGCAGAGGAAAGCAGAGAGAGAGAGAGAGAGACAGAGAGAGGAGGGATCTGGGGAGAAAAAGAAGCAGAAAAAGTGAAATAGAGAGAAAAGCAGAGGTAAATAAGCGTAGAGAAAGAGAAGTGGAGAGGGGGGAAGCAGTAAGAGAGAAGGAGAGAGAAAGAGAAGCAGAGAGAAAGAAAAAAACAGAAGGGAAGCAGAAAGAAAAGCAAGGAAAGGGAAAGAGACGGAGAGAATAATTTTTATTTTATTTTATAAGGCACCAAGTTTAGAATCTCGTTTTAATTTTTTTTATTTAGATTACCTTTTGATAGGATACTGTACTATATAATAGTTACAGTATGCATATGAGTGAAATCCCTGATTTACACTCATTAAGGTCCATGGTTATTTTTTTAGGAGAACATTTTAAGCTTATAGAATTTGCGGTTCACTGTAATGCGGATTTTAAAGACTGGATACTGCAGGGCAGGCGCACCATCTTAGGAACTTTCATGGGTGTTTTATTTGATGTAGCTATAATAATATTTTCGGTGTAATTAAAATGTGATCCAATAAGAGTGGGGTAATGGAATCTAGAGTTGAATAATGGATACTGTAGTTTTGATGTTAGTGTTATCATTTTATATGTTCACTTTCATACTGTTTTGGAATGTAAGGGGGTACTGTAATGCAAGATTGGATTAGTTGTGGAGATGTAAATACAACTATTTGACGTCCGTAAATGTTTTTGGATATAATTTGTAAACTTTTTGAATTGGATATGGATGATATAATTTGGTTTAAGTTTTGGAATGTCATTTTAAAAGTTTATTTCCCATTACTTCGAAGGTTGGATTAAGGCGCATTTATATTGAAATTTTTTTAAGGGTACTTTAATATTCTTCTTTTTTTAACCTCATTTCTGTTAAATGTTTAAATGCGAATGTTCATTAAATGCTTCCTTGCATATATTAAAAGCATAGAGAACGAAGCATAGAGAAAGAGAAGAATAGAGGGGAGGGGGAACAGTGAGAGCGAGAAAGAAAGAGAGACAGAGAGGAAGCAAAGAGAAAAAAACTGAAAGAGAGAGAGAGAGCGAGGGAAAGAGAGAGAGAGAGAGTTGGAATCTAAGAGAGGGAGCGAAAGAAGCAGAGAGAAAGTGAAGCAACTCAACTTTTTTTATTACTTTATAAGGCACCGAGTTGAATTTTTTTTAAATTATTTTATTAGATAACTTTTTATTAGGATACTGTATAATAATTACAGTAAGCATATGAGTGAACTTCCTGATTTATCCTCTTTAACTTCCATGGTTATTTTTTAGGAGTTTACTTTTTAAGCTTTTTTTTGAATTCGCGGTTTACTGTAATGCGGATTTGGAAGTCAGGATACTGTATTGCTTTCACACCATATTGAATCTTTCATGGGTGTTTTATGGGGCATGTAATTTTATTCTTTTTCATTCTATTAGAAGCATGATTTTTTAGAACTTCTTATTATTTGAAAATAATAACTGTTGCCACATTATATTGTAATAATATGTGCCTTGCATGGTCTGACATTCTTTATGTTGCTGTTCGACTATAAATTAACAGTTCATTTTATTTCAGAAGTCTTTAAAGTATGCCTCAAAAGATCTAATTGAAGTACAGTAGTTGAACGGTTCCATCTTTTGAGAAAATGTAGGCACTTGTTTTTTGTTTGTCGCGTGTAAAATATTAAGAATTCCATATGGTTTTTTTGAGGTTCAGGGTTCATTTATTTAATTTTATACATAATGTCTCTAGGGGATCAGTTTCGGATATACAAGTTGGCTGATATACTTTTGTGATTATTCCTAAAATCGTTTATTCTCAGAGCGTATGCGCGGGATTCGCTGCGCACCCACCGACGCGAATCTTCCGTTCCACGACGGCATGGCGTGCACCAGGTAATTCACCCTGTAGATTAGGGAAAAAGAGAAAGAGAGCGAGAGGATAGGAGTAGACTTGTCCCACCCTTCCCATCTCATCGTCGAAGGGGCGACTTCGCCGCGCTCTACTTCCACGAGGATGAACCTCGTCTTCATCATCAACAACTGCTGGATAGTAAGCGTTCCCTCGCCCAGATTTAATCTAGCGGTCCTTTTCAGAGTTGAATGTGAGGAGTTGAATGGGATATAAAGTGGGGAATAGATAGAAAAAAAATATATAAAATAGGAAACATTGTGTTTTGAAAAGAGAGAGAGAGATAGAGTTATAAAGTGCGGAATATATGAAGTGAACCGGATTTTATTTATATTTTTATTTATTTTTGATTAAATATAGCTTAAGAATTTCATTTATGCAGTGGTTAAAATTTTTTATTTATTATTGGATTTCAATCCAGTTTTGCAGTATCCCGAAAACAATTGGATAAGCTATTTTATTTCAAATTTACGAATGAAAAAATTATCCTTTTTTAAAGGAGAAGCCTTGTAGCAGACAACAAACTATTGATCCAAATTGTTTAACCACTGCATTCTTTGGATATTATTTGGATATTTTTATTTACTTTTTTTGATTGCATGATCACATCTTTTTAACATTGCTAACATTGTAAACATTGATAACACGGCTCATGCAACACTGATAAAGGCCACCGAGATATAATCGTGTGAAAGTTCCACGTTGAAAGACCCATGAGCAGGCATTTATCCGTTGCATGAGTTTTCACTGCACTGCACCGCACACGGCTCACGGCCTACTGATAATGGCCAAAAGTTGAAGCCTCTGAAGAGGATAAAGAGTCCGAAGGACTAAGAATTAAGTAATGGCCCAGATCGATGACGTGAGTCGTACATACACTTAACCATATTGCATTGTACTGGCTAGAGAATTGTTGTGTTCTTGCATTTTGTATTACTCCGTTGAGAGTAACCGGCTTGACGGCGATTGAATGCCCGCTTTGCGGGACTAAAACGGCTTTGCCGTAATGTCTAATCTAGCAGTTGATGGAGAGTCGTGGTGAGGATGTGTGTTCAACATACCTTGTTCTTCTGGGACTAAAGCGACTATGTCGTAAGCTAAGACTGCTATGCAGTATCAAATGCCCTAAAAAGGAGAAACCATGTTGCACATGTTCTTATTATGGCCATCTGTCTTCTGTTGGATCTTGCATTCTCATACGTCTCCATTCCGAGTTATTACCGGCTTGACCGGCGATTGACTGCCCGCTGTGCGGGACTAAAACGGCTTTGCTGTAATGTCTAATCTTGCAGTTGATGGAGAGTCGTGGTGAGGATGTGTGTTTAACATACCTTGTTTTTCTGGGACTAAAGCGACTATGTCGTAATCTAAGACTGCTGTACAGTAACGCATGCCCGAAAAAGAACAAACCATGTTGCACATGTTCTTATCATGACTATCTGACTTCTGTTGGATCTTGCATTTTTGTGTTTCTCCTCTCCCAGTTATTACCGGTTTGACCGGCGATTGAATGCCCGCTACGTGGGACTTAAACGGCTTTGCCGTGATCAATGTATTCAACCTAAATGCTGATCTAGCAGTTGATGGAGAGTTCTGGTGGGGATGTGTGTTCAACATACCTTGTTCTTCTGGGACTAAAGCGACTATGTCGTAATCTAAGACAGCTGTGCAGTAATGCATGCCCGAAAAAGAACAAACCATGTTGCACATGTTCTTATCATGGCTATCTGCCATTTGTTGGATCTTGCATTCACATATGTCTCCATTCCGAGTTATTACCGGCTTGACCGGCGATTGACTGCCCGCTGTGCGGGACTAAAACGGCTTTGCCGTAATGTCTAATCTAGCAGTTGATGGAGAGTCGTGGTGAGGATGTGTGTTCAACATACCTTGTTCTTCTGGGACTAAAGCGACTATGTCGTAAGCTAAGACTGCTATGCAGTATCAAATGCCCTAAAAAGGAGAAACCATGTTGCACATGTTCTTATTATGGCCATCTGTCTGCTGTTGGATCTTGTATTCTCATATGTCTCCATTCCGAGTTATTACCGGCTTGACCGGCGATTGACTGCCCGCTGTGCGGGACTAAAACGGCTTTGCTGTAATGTCTAATCTAGCAGTTGATGGAGAGTCGTGGTGAGGATGTGTGTTTAACATACCTTGTTTTTCTGGGACTAAAGCGACTATGTCGTAATCTAAGACTGCTGTGCAGTAACGCATGCCCGAAAAAGAATAAACCATGTTGCACATGTTCTTATCATGACTATCTAACTTCTGTTGGATCTTGCATTCTCATATGTCTCCATTCCGAGTTATTACCGGCTTGACCGGCGAATGACTGCCCGCTGTGCGGGACTAAAACGGCTTTGCCGCACTCAATGCTTACAAGCTAAATGCTGATATAGCAGTTGATGGAGAGTCGTGGTGAGGATGTGTGTTTAACATACCTTGTTCTTCTGGGACTAAAGCGACTATGTCGTAATTTAAGACTGCTCTGCAGTAACTCATGCCCGAAAAAGAACAAACCATGTTGCACATGTTCTTATCATGACTATCTGACTTCTGTTGGATCTTGCATTTTGTGTTTCTCCTCTCCCAGTTATTACCGGTTTGACCGGCGATTGAATGCCCGCTACGCGGGACTTAAACGGCTTTGCCGTGTTCAATGTATTCAACCTAAATGCTGATCTAGCAGTTGATGGAGAGTTCTGGTGGGGATGTGTGTTCAACATACCTTGTTCTTCTGGGACTAAAGCGACTATGTCGTAATCTAAGACAGCTGTGCAGTAATGCATGCCCGAAAAAGAACAAACCATGTTGCACATGTTCTTATCATGGCTATCTGCCATTTGTTGGATCTTACATTTTTGCGTGTCTCCTTCCCAGTTATTACCGGCTTGACCGAAGATTGACTGCCCGCTCTGCGGGACTAAAACAGCTGTGCTGATGACGAATGGACCACCATGTCTAAAAACTGTAAAGAAAAATCCCGTAATGAGATTAATGGGACGAAACGGGTATAAGTGTAATTGAAACAGGTTCTCATCTGATGAGTCCCGCCTGTTAGTTTGTTAGCACTACAATCAGTTACTATGTTGATGGTTGGAACAGCAAATAGCTACAGTCTAAAAACTGTGCTGATCATTGGACCACCAAGTCTAAAAACTGTGTTGATGATTGGACCACCAAGTCTAAAAACTGACAGAATTATTGCTATTATCTCTCAGTGTATTTGTAACACATTTTGCGATTCTATCGTTTTATATCGTTATGCATTTTCGAGGCGCGTTTACTTTTGTAAATACGCATGCATGGTTCGAATCATATTACATTCGTGAAATGGCACTTTGAAAGTCTCTCGGAGATTGCTTTTAATTTGCATATTACTTTAAAACATTCCTCTGAGAACGGTTAAAGTGCCATTCGGTACAAGAAGAATATGTGAAATGCTTCAAATTGTGTATGCGTATTTGATCGCATATTTTGATTGAATAATTCGCGGCGCATTTGAAATGCATAGCGGAGAACAAAACATTTGGTTAATCAACTCCTTTTTGTAGGAGGTAAGCTGATCGATCTGGTTGAGTGGCCTAAGTGACTTCTATTCCAGATGGTTTTTCGTGTGACGCGAAAGGGCGACAGGGTCGACCTGCGGCCCGGCCGCCGTCAACACTACGCAGGTGGCAATGACCCAGTGATTGAGGGGGCACCATCACTGGGAGAGCCGTTCTTCTGCCCCCACACACGCACGGTTGTCACTGAGACAGCGGGACTTCCGTGTTTTCAACCTTTCCACTGCTGTCTCAACCCGGAGCTCTTATGCCCGGTCATGCCCACGGTAGAAGTATCCCGTGATGTCAATATTGATTCTGTGGTTGAAGTATCCCACAACAAGCAATGCAATGAGATGGAAACGAAGTTTCTCCAGTTGAAAGAATCTGCTCTCAAGTATGTTGCCCTCAGAGGAGGTGGAAATGGCGAAGCGGGCTATATCCCCTTCGAACCAGAAAATGAATACGATGACATTCCGTCAAACGACCGACTGCTTTTGGAAACAGTTGATGACTACATACGCCGTATGGCGGAGACATATACTTTTGATGACACAGTGTTCGGACTAACTGGATTCTATGGAATCTTTGGACAGCGAGGAGCTGCTGATCTTTTTACAAGTGGCAAGTTCCAAATCGAAGACTTAAGTGAAGACATGGCCTTTGTTGCCTTGAATGATTCCTTCAGAAGGACAGCCAAAAGGATACTTCTACCTGTTTACCAGGATGAACATTATTGGTTTGCAGAGTATCATAAGGACAGCAACAGTGTTACGATTGCTGATTCAATTTACAACGTGTACAACGTTGCCTGTTTTCCTGGAAGCATTATGCAAATTACACTCCATATGCTTATAAAGCACGTGTTTCCAGGCACTCCTATGCCCACTTTCAAGTGGGAATCAGTTGCACAGCAAGAGGACGGTACCAACTGTGGTGTTTTCATGTCCAGATTTTATGAATGTGCCATGAAAGGCATAGATAAAGAGAGACACCACTTTGATTGGAAGTCCTACAGACTTGTTATGCTGAATAGGCTGACTAAAGCCTCAAATCAAGAGTCCACTTCTGCGGCAAAGGTTGTTGCAAAGCCAACACAAGCTCAAAGTGAGGAATGGACTCAAGTGAAGCCCAGAAGAAGCCAGAGATCGAGAAATGAAGGCTTTAAAAAGCCTCGCACTCCGCCTTGGCGGAAAGATTCTTGGAAAGGTAAAGGGATCAAGCCAGATGTTGTTCCCGAAATTGAGATAAGCAGACCATACAATGTGCTTGAAGAGGTAAATCTTGACGATGACGTCTTCGCAGATGTGGAGGCACCATTCTGTGAGGTTCAAGATCCTCAACGAAGATTGATGCAGCGCACAGTACAGAGCGCTTTCGAGAATATTGTCGATTTGTATGGCAATGGAAAGACTATTCTTTTGAACGTCTCTGCATCCGAATCTCTGAGGCATGCTGATGCCAATCACAAGTATGACGCAAAGACTGTGCGATCATTCATTCACAAGTATTCAGCTGAGAAATGCAAAGTAATGGAGAGAATGCTGCTCCCATTGGTTGATGATAAGAGGAACGGACATTTCCTCTCTGCACTATTTGAAAAGAGTAGTAACACTCTTACGATATATGATTCCCTTTGGAGTTCAGCAAAGACATATGAGTGGATTCGAACATCAGTTCGGAGACTAATTGCTCACGTTTATGAAGATTAAGAATGACATAACCGTAAAGACGGCCACCTGTACAGAACAGAAACGTGAAGTTGACTCTGGTGTTCACGCAATCCGATTTGCCATGAACGCTTGCAGTAATGGCAAGGACATAGAAGATGACTTTGATGCATCTGAATTCCGGAAGGAAATCTCTGAATTGGTTATGCATCATGAAAGGTTCAAAACAATTTTACGAAGCATAATGAGATTGTTAAAAACAGTCAATCTGTCAAAGCAAAAACTCCACAAGCGAATAATATTGTGTCAGCTGAGCAAATATCATTTGATGTTGCCAAGATCAAGTCGCAGTTGAATGCGAAATTGAAAGCACCAGATGTTGAAGTTGTGGAAGCATGCATTCTAAGAATTGCTCAAGATCAGCCCGCAAGAAAGGCAGTAGTTTGTAAGTACTCTCTATTGAAGGGTAACACAAATGTGTCTATTGACAATGCTTTAATGAAAATCCTATGAAGGAGAGATAAATGAATGTCAGCTTGCTCAATTTGTAATAGTTGATGATAATCGCAAGAAGCATTTCTTCTACTCTGACTTCTCTTGGAGCACTGGAATTATGAGAATTTGTGACTCAGATAAACATGTATCTCTTGATGCATACACTGACGTTATAGATAACGTACGAAAGTTTGTTTCCAGAATAAAAGCGACGAGTTCATTCGAGTGTATTTCTGGAAGATTGCAAACAGCAAAGCAAGGGCGCGAAGCAATGCTCGTGGTTTTTCGCATGCAATATGCAGAGTGCGCTCTGAACAGACTCTTATTTTCAATTGACTGCTTTAGCTGGGTGTTGTACAAGCAAACCTTGTTGTCATTGTTCGTACATAAAGACGAACGCAAACTGAAAGCATCTGATACAAGATCAAACCTCCGAAAATCGCTTGAAAACTCAAGCAATATCTCTCCAGGATGCGCTCACAATGAATCAGATTTGAATGTTCGCATAACTAGAAGTAGAAGCAGAAGCTCAAATTCTGACAATGATTCGAATTTGTTTCGAACTCCAATCAAGCAAAAGTGCCCAGCGCACGCCAAACTTCTCTGACAAAGAGAGGAAATCAGACACCTAAGCGTAAAAGTGATGTCACTGACACCTCCATTTCTTTAAAGAAAAACAGAAGGGAAGTCATTACTGAGAGCCCGTCTGTTTTGTTATCTCAAATGAATGATTTGCATTTATTGCAAAGCCCATTGATTCATACTTCCGGGAGGAAACGGAAAGCTGAGAAGGATGTAGCTCCATCACCATCAACCATTTTATCTGGGATGAGTGAGATGAACGTTAGCACTCCAAAGCGAGTTTCTACGAGACAGCCGAAAAAACTGTTTGTGCCCTATCAGGCTGAATTTCCCACTGCGAATTCCGATGCTCCAATCGCAACGATGTCATACGACAGTTTAAACAAGCTGGACGGCAACCAGTGGTTGAATGATGAAGTTGTGCTCTGTGCTATACAAGCAGTTTGCTACGGCAAGAAGATTTTCCTGATTGATCCGGTTCAGTATGAAAGATACTGTAGAAATCCAGAAAGCATGCAAAAGTTGAGAACAGACAACTTTAGCAATTATGACATGATTCTGTTTCCGTTGGTCAATGATAACCACTTTATGCTAAGTGTCATAGACATGTCGTCGCCACGCTTTGTCATGGTTTACGACTCGCTGAATAAAGTTGACAGGAATGAATTAAACAGAATTCAAAAATGTATCATCACTTAACCGACTTCATGTAATGGCCCGCCCATCGGGTGCTAACTTACCACTCTGCAAATGATGGTTTTAATTGTGGTCCATCACTATTTTTTCCACGCTCTGCAAATTGTTAATGATCGGCCGACAGTTTGTGCCGAATTTTGATGCTGCTTCATTCAGAAAGCAGTTGAAGCACTATTTGCAAACATGCAAGTTGATAAAGATAATTGGAGGCGCAGAAGTCTGTATTACTCCTGATTCTACTCCAAGAACTCGAGATCGAGCTCGAGTTCATCTATTGGTTCTGTAGCATCAATGAGAAGTGTGGCATCGTCCACATGTCATTCGGTCAAACGAAAGCGACTATTCAAGTGAATCACTTGAA
>CALZFC010000051.1:0-82500 GCA_945643635.1 Allodiplogaster sudhausi
TTTTACAACTATCTCAGACATTTTACAACTATCTCAGACATTTACAACTATCTCAGACATTTTACAACTATCTCAGACATTTTACAACTATCTCAGACATTTTACAACTATCTCAGACATTTTACAACTATCTCAGACATTTTACAACTATCTCAGACAGTTTACAACTATCTCAGACATTTTACAACTATCTCAGACATTTTACAACTATCTCAGACAGTTTACAACTATCTCAGACATTTTACAAACATCTCAGACATTTTACAACTATCTCAGACATTTTACAACTATCTCAGACATTTGACAAACTCTCAGACATTTTACAAACATCTCAGACATTTTACAACATCTCAGACATTTTACAACTATCTCACATTTTACAACATCTCAGACATTTTACAACATCTCAGACATTTTACAACTATCTCAGACATTTTACAACTATCTCAGACATTTTACAACTATCTCAGACATTTTACAACTATCTCAGACATTTTACAACTATCTCAGACATTTTACAACTATCTCAGACATTTTACAACTATCTCAGACATTTTACAACTATCTCAGACATTTTACAACTATCTCAGACATTTTACAACTATCTCAGACATTTTACAACTATCTCAGACATTTTACAACTATCTCAGACATTTTACAACATCTCAGACATTTTACAACATCTCAGACATTTTACAACTATCTCAGACATTTTACAACTATCTCAGACATTTTACAACTATCTCAGACATTTTACAACTATCTCTCAGACATTTTACAACTATCTCAGACATTTTACAACTATCTCAGACATTTTACAAACATCTCAGACATTTTACAACTATCTCAGACATTTTACAACTATCTCAGACATTTTACAACTATCTCAGACATTTTACAACTATCTCAGACATTTACAACTATCTCAGACATTTTACAACTATCTCAGACATTTTACAACTATCTCAGACATTTTACAACTATCTCAGACATTTTACAACTATCTCAGACATTTTACAACTATCTCAGACATTTTACAACTATCTCAGACATTTTACAACTATCTCAGACATTTTACAACTATCTCAGACATTTTACAACTATCTCAGACATTTTACAACTATCTCAGACATTTTACAACTATCTCAGACATTTTACAACTATCTCAGACATTTTACAACTATCTCAGACATTTTACAACTATCTCAGACATTTTACAACTATCTCAGACATTTACAACTATCTCAGACATTTTACAACTATCTCAGACATTTTACAACTATCTCAGACATTTTACAACTATCTCAGACATTTTACAACTATCTCAGACATTTTACAACTATCTCAGACATTTTACAACTATCTCAGACATTTTACAACTATCTCAGACATTTTACAACATCTCAGACATTTTACAACTATCTCAGACATTTTACAACTATCTCAGACATTTTACAACATCTCAGACATTTTACAAACTCTCAGACATTTTACAAACATCTCAGACATTTTACAACTATCTCAGACATTTTACAACATCTCAGACATTTTACAACATCTCAGACATTTTACAACTATCTCAGACATTTTACAACTATCTCAGACATTTTACAACTATCTCAGACATTTTACAACATCTCAGACATTTTACAACTATCTCAGACATTTTACAACTATCTGACAGTTTTACAACTATCTCAGACATTTTACAACTATCTCAGACATTTTACAACTATCTCAGACATTTTACAACTATCTCAGACATTTACACAATCTCAGACATTTTACAACTATCTCAGACATTTTACAACTATCTCAGACATTTTACAACATCTCAGACATTTACAAACATCTCAGACATTTTACAACTATCTCAGACATTTTACAACTATCTCAGACATTTTACAACTATCTCAGACATTTTACAACTATCTCAGACATTTTACAACTATCTCAGACATTTTACAACTATCTCAGACATTTTACAAACATCTCAGACATTTTACAACTATCTCAGACATTTTACAACTATCTCAGACATTTTACAACTATCTCAGACATTTTACAACTATCTCAGACATTTTACAACTATCTCAGACATTTTACACTATCTCAGACATTTTACAAACATCTCAGACATTTTACAACTATCTCAGACATTTTACAACTATCTCAGACATTTTACAACTATCTCAGACATTTTACAAACATCTCAGACATTTTACAACTATCTCAGACATTTTACAACTATCTCAGACATTTTACAACATCTCAGACATTTTACAACATCTCAGACATTTTACAACTATCTCAGACATTTTACAACTATCTCAGACATTTTACAACATCTCAGACATTTTACAACTATCTCAGACATTTTACAACTATCTCAGACATTTTACAACTATCTCAGACATTTTACAACTATCTCAGACATTTTACAAACTATCTCAGACATTTTACAACTATCTCAGACATTTTACAACATCTCAGACATTTTACAACATCTCAGACATTTTACAACTATCTCAGACATTTTACAACTATCTCAGACATTTTACAACTATCTCAGACATTTTACAAACATCTCAGACATTTTACAACTATCTCAGACATTTTACAACTATCTCAGACATTTTACAACTATCTCAGACATTTTACAACTATCTCAGACATTTTACAACTATCTCAGACATTTTACAACTATCTCAGACATTTTACAACTATCTCAGACATTTTACAACTATCTCAGACATTTTACAACTATCTCAGACATTTTTACAACTATCTCAGACATTTTACAACTATCTCAGACATTTTACAACTATCTCAGACATTTGACAACATCTCAGACATTTTACAAACATCTCAGACATTTTACAACTATCTCAGACATTTTACAACTATCTCAGACATTTTACAACTATCTCAGACATTTTACAACTATCTCAGACATTTTACAACTATCTCAGACATTTTACAACTATCTCAGACATTTTACAAACATCTCAGACATTTTACAACTATCTCAGACATTTTACAACTATCTCAGACATTTTACAACTATCTCAGACATTTTACAACTATCTCAGACATTTTACAACTATCTCAGACATTTTACAACTATCTCAGACATTTTACAAACATCTCAGACATTTTACAACTATCTCAGACATTTTACAACATCTCAGACATTTTACAACTATCTCAGACATTTTACAACTATCTCAGACATTTTACAACTATCTCAGACATTTTACAACATCTCAGACATTTTACAACATCTCAGACATTTTACAACTATCTCAGACATTTTACAAACATCTCAGACATTTTACAACTATCTCAGACATTTTACAACTATCTCAGACATTTTACAACTATCTCAGACATTTTACAACATCTCAGACATTTTACAAACTATCTCAGACATTTTACAACTATCTCAGACATTTTACAAACATCTCAGACATTTTACAACTATCTCAGACATTTTACAACTATCTCAGACATTTTACAACTATCTCAGACATTTTACAACTATCTCAGACATTTTACAACTATCTCAGACATTTTACAACTATCTCAGACATTTTACAACTATCTCAGACATTTAAAACATCTCAGACATTTTACAACTATCTCAGACATTTTACAACTATCTCAGACATTTTACAACTATCTCAGACATTTTACAACTATCTCAGACATTTTACAACTATCTCAGACATTTTACAACATCTCAGACATTTTACAACTATCTCAGACATTTTACAACTATCTCAGACATTTTACAACTATCTCAGACATTTTACAACTATCTCAGACATTTTACAACTATCTCAGACATTTTACAACTATCTCAGACATTTTACAACTATCTCAGACATTTTACAACTATCTCAGACATTTTACAACTATCTCAGACATTTTACAAACATCTCAGACATTTTACAACTATCTCAGACATTTTACAACTATCTCAGACATTTTACAACTATCTCAGACATTTTTACAACTATCTCAGACATTTTACAACATCTCAGACATTTTACAACTATCTCAGACATTTTACAACTATCTCAGACATTTTACAACTATCTCAGACATTTTACAACTATCTCAGACATTTTACAACTATCTCAGACATTTTACAAACTCTCAGACATTTACAACTATCTCAGACATTTTACAACTATCTCAGACATTTTACAACATCTCAGACATTTTACAACTATCTCAGACATTTTACAACTATCTCAGACATTTTACAACTATCTCAGACATTTTACAACTATCTCAGACATTTTACAAACTCTCAGACATTTTACAACTATCTCAGACATTTTACAACTATCTCAGACATTTTACAACTATCTCAGACATTTTACAACTATCTCAGACATTTTACAACTATCTCAGACATTTTACAACTATCTCAGACATTTTACAACTATCTCAGACATTTTACAACTATCTCAGACATTTTACAACTATCTCAGACATTTTACAACTATCTCAGACATTTTACAACTATCTCAGACATTTTACAACTATCTCAGACATTTTACAACATCTCAGACATTTTACAACTATCTCAGACATTTTACAACTATCTCAGACATTTTACAACTATCTCAGACATTTTACAACTATCTCAGACATTTTACAACTATCTCAGACATTTTACAACTATCTCAGACATTTTACAACTATCTCAGACATTTTACAACTATCTCAGACATTTTACAACTATCTCAGACATTTTACAACTATCTCAGACATTTTACAACTATCTCAGACATTTTACAACTATCTCAGACATTTTACAACTATCTCAGACATTTTACAACATCTCAGACATTTTACAAACATCTCAGACATTTTACAACTATCTCTCAGACATTTTACAACTATCTCAGACATTTGACAAACATCTCAGACATTTTACAAACATCTCAGACATTTTACAACTATCTCAGACATTTGACAACATCTCAGACATTTTACAACTATCTCAGACATTTTACAACTATCTCAGACATTTTACAACTATCTCAGACATTTTACAACTCTCAGACATTTTACAACTATCTCAGACATTTTACAACTATCTCAGACATTTTACAACTATCTCAGACATTTTACAACTATCTCAGACATTTTACAACTATCTCAGACAAACAACTTCTCAGACATTTTACAACTATCTCAGACATTTTACAACTATCTCAGACATTTTACAACTATCTCAGACATTTTACAACTATCTCAGACATTTTACAACTATCTCAGACATTTTACAACTATCTCAGACATTTTACAAACTCTCAGACATTTTACAACTATCTCAGACATTTTACAACTATCTCAGACATTTTACAACTATCTCAGACATTTTACAACTATCTCAGACATTTTACAACTATCTCAGACATTTTACAACTATCTCAGACATTTTACAACTATCTCAGACATTTTACAACTATCTCAGACATTTTACAACTATCTCAGACATTTTACAACTATCTCAGACATTTTACAACTATCTCAGACATTTTACAAACATCTCAGACATTTTACAACTATCTCAGACATTTTACAACATCTCAGACATTTTACAAACATCTCAGACATTTTACAACTATCTCAGACATTTTACAACTATCTCAGACATTTTACAACATCTCAGACATTTTACAACATCTCAGACATTTTACAACTATCTCAGACATTTTACAAACATCTCAGACATTTTACAACTATCTCAGACATTTTACAACTATCTCAGACATTTTACAACTATCTCAGACATTTACAAACTATCTCAGACATTTTACAACTATCTCAGACATTTTACAACTATCTCAGACATTTTACAACATCTCAGACATTTTACAACTATCTCAGACATTTTACAACTATCTCAGACATTTTACAACTATCTCAGACATTTTACAACTATCTCAGACATTTTACAACTATCTCAGACATTTTACAACTATCTCAGACATTTTACAACTATCTCAGACATTTTTACAACTATCTCAGACATTTTACAACTATCTCAGACATTTTACAACTATCTCAGACATTTTACAACTATCTCAGACATTTTACAACTATCTCAGACATTTTACAACTATCTCAGACATTTTACAACTATCTCAGACATTTTACAACTATCTCAGACATTTTACAACTATCTCAGACATTTTACAACTATCTCAGACATTTTACAACTATCTCAGACATTTTACAACTATCTCAGACATTTTACAAACATCTCAGACATTTTACAACTATCTCAGACATTTTACAACTATCTCAGACATTTACAAACATCTCAGACATTTTACAAACATCTCAGACATTTTACAACTATCTCAGACATTTTACAACTATCTCAGACATTTTACAACATCTCAGACATTTTACAACATCTCAGACATTTTACAACTATCTCAGACATTTTACAACTATCTCAGACATTTTACAACTATCTCAGACATTTTACAACTATCTCAGACATTTTACAACTATCTCAGACATTTTACAACTATCTCAGACATTTTACAACATCTCAGACATTTTACAACTATCTCAGACATTTTACAACTATCTCAGACATTTTACAACTATCTCAGACATTTTACAACTATCTCAGACATTTTACAACTATCTCAGACATTTTACAACTATCTCAGACATTTTACAACATCTCAGACATTTTACAACTATCTCAGACATTTTACAACTATCTCAGACATTTTACAAACTATCTCAGACATTTTACAACTATCTCAGACATTTTACAACTCTCAGACATTTTACACTATCTCAGACATTTTACAACTATCTCAGACATTTTACAACTATCTCAGACATTTTACAACTATCTCAGACATTTACAACATCTCAGACATTTTACAAACATCTCAGACATTTTACAACTATCTCAGACATTTTACAACTATCTCAGACATTTTACAACTATCTCAGACATTTTACAACTATCTCAGACATTTTACAACTATCTCAGACATTTTACAACTATCTCAGACATTTTACAAACATCTCAGACATTTTACAACTATCTCAGACATTTTACAACTATCTCAGACATTTTACAACTATCTCAGACATTTACAACTATCTCAGACATTTTACAAACATCTCAGACATTTTACAACTATCTCAGACATTTTACAACTATCTCAGACATTTTACAAACATCTCAGACATTTTACAACTATCTCAGACATTTTACAACTATCTCAGACATTTTACAACTATCTCAGACATTTTACAACTATCTCAGACATTTTACAACTATCTCAGACATTTTACAACTATCTCAGACATTTTACAACATCTCAGACATTTTACAACTATCTCAGACATTTTACAACTATCTCAGACATTTTACAACTATCTCAGACATTTTACAACTATCTCAGACATTTTACAACATCTCAGACATTTTACAACTATCTCAGACATTTTACAACTATCTCAGACATTTTACAACTCTCAGACATTTTACAAACATCTCAGACATTTTACAACTATCTCAGACATTTTACAACATCTCAGACATTTTACAAACTCTCAGACATTTTACAACTATCTCAGACATTTTACAACTATCTCAGACATTTTACAACTATCTCAGACATTTTACAACTATCTCAGACATTTTACAACTATCTCAGACATTTTACAACTATCTCAGACATTTTACAACTATCTCAGACATTTTACAACTATCTCAGACATTTTACAACTATCTCAGACATTTTACAACTATCTCAGACATTTTACAACTATCTCAGACATTTTACAACTATCTCAGACATTTTACAACTATCTCAGACATTTTACAACTATCTCAGACATTTTACAACTATCTCAGACATTTTACAACTATCTCAGACATTTTACAACTATCTCAGACATTTTACAACTATCTCAGACATTTTACAACTATCTCAGACATTTTACAACTATCTCAGACATTTTACAACTATCTCAGACATTTTACAACATCTCAGACATTTTACAACTATCTCAGACATTTTACAACTATCTCAGACATTTTACAACTATCTCAGACATTTTACAACTATCTCAGACATTTTACAACTATCTCAGACATTTTACAACTATCTCAGACATTTTACAACATCTCAGACATTTTACAACTATCTCAGACATTTTACAACTATCTCAGACATTTTACAACTATCTCAGACATTTTACAACTATCTCAGACATTTTACAACTATCTCAGACATTTTACAACTATCTCAGACATTTTACAAACATCTCAGACATTTTACAACTATCTCAGACATTTTACAACATCTCAGACATTTTACAAACATCTCAGACATTTTACAACTATCTCAGACATTTTACAACTATCTCAGACATTTGACAACATCTCAGACATTTTACAACATCTCAGACATTTTACAACTATCTCAGACATTTTAAACAATCTCAGACATTTTACAACTATCTCAGACATTTTACAACTATCTCAGACATTTTACAACTATCTCAGACATTTTACAACTATCTCAGACATTTTACAAACATCTCAGACATTTTACAACTATCTCAGACATTTTACAACATCTCAGACATTTTACAACTATCTCAGACATTTTACAACTATCTCAGACATTTTACAACTATCTCAGACATTTTACAACTATCTCAGACATTTTACAACTATCTCAGACATTTTACAACTATCTCAGACATTTTACAACTATCTCAGACATTTTACAACTATCTCAGACATTTTACAACTATCTCAGACATTTTACAACTATCTCAGACATTTTACAACTATCTCAGACATTTTACAACTATCTCAGACATTTTACAACTATCTCAGACATTTTACAACTATCTCAGACATTTTACAACTATCTCAGACATTTTACAACTATCTCAGACATTTTACAACTATCTCAGACAGTTTACAACTATCTCAGACATTTTACAACATCTCAGACATTTTACAACTATCTCAGACATTTTACAACTATCTCAGACATTTTACAACATCTCTCAGACATTTTACAAACATCTCAGACATTTTACAACTATCTCAGACATTTTACAACTATCTCAGACATTTTACAACATCTCAGACATTTTACAACTATCTCAGACATTTTACAACTATCTCAGACATTTTACAACTATCTCAGACATTTTACAAACATCTCAGACATTTTACAACTATCTCAGACATTTTACAACTATCTCAGACATTTTACAACTATCTCAGACATTTTACAACTATCTCAGACATTTTACAACTATCTCAGACATTTTACAACTATCTCAGACATTTTACAACTATCTCAGACATTTTACAACTATCTCAGACATTTTACAACTATCTCAGACATTTTACAACTATCTCAGACATTTTACAACTATCTCAGACATTTTACAACTATCTCAGACATTTTACAACTATCTCAGACATTTTACAAACATCTCAGACATTTTACAACTATCTCAGACATTTTACAACTATCTCAGACATTTTACAACTATCTCAGACATTTTACAACATCTCAGACATTTTACAACATCTCAGACATTTTACAACTATCTCAGACATTTTACAACATCTCAGACATTTTACAACATCTCAGACATTTTACAACTATCTCAGACATTTTACAACTATCTCAGACATTTTACAACTATCTCAGACATTTTACAACTATCTCAGACATTTTACAACTATCTCAGACATTTTACAACTATCTCAGACATTTTACAACTATCTCAGACATTTTACAACTATCTCAGACATTTTACAACTATCTCAGACATTTTACAACTATCTCAGACATTTTACAACTATCTCAGACATTTTACAACTATCTCAGACATTTTACAACTATCTCAGACATTTACAAACATCTCAGACATTTTACAAACTATCTCAGACATTTTACAACTATCTCAGACATTTTACAACTATCTCAGACATTTTACAAACTATCTCAGACATTTTACAACTATCTCAGACATTTTACAACTATCTCAGACATTTTACAACTATCTCAGACATTTTACAAACATCTCAGACATTTTACAACTATCTCAGACATTTTACAACTATCTCAGACATTTTACAACTATCTCAGACATTTTACAACTATCTCAGACATTTTACAACTATCTCAGACATTTTACAACTATCTCAGACATTTTACAACTATCTCAGACATTTTACAACTATCTCAGACATTTTACAACTATCTCAGACATTTTACAACATCTCAGACATTTTACAACATCTCAGACATTTTACAACTATCTCAGACATTTTACAACTATCTCAGACATTTTACAACTATCTCAGACATTTTACAACTATCTCAGACATTTTACAACTATCTCAGACATTTTACAACTATCTCAGACATTTTACAAACATCTCAGACATTTTACAACTATCTCAGACATTTTACAACTATCTCAGACATTTTACAACTATCTCAGACATTTTACAACTATCTCAGACATTTTACAACTATCTCAGACATTTTACAACTATCTCAGACATTTTACAACATCTCAGACATTTTACAACTATCTCAGACATTTTACAACTATCTCAGACATTTTACAACTATCTCAGACATTTTACAACTATCTCAGACATTTTACAACTATCTCAGACATTTTACAACTATCTCAGACATTTTACAACTATCTCAGACATTTTACAACTATCTCAGACATTTTACAACTATCTCAGACATTTTACAACTATCTCAGACATTTTACAACTATCTCAGACATTTTACAACTATCTCAGACATTTTACAACTATCTCAGACATTTTACAACTATCTCAGACATTTTACAACTATCTCAGACATTTTACAACTATCTCAGACATTTTACAACTATCTCAGACATTTTACAACTATCTCAGACATTTTACAACATCTCAGACATTTTACAACTATCTCAGACATTTTACAACTATCTCAGACATTTTACAAACATCTCAGACATTTTACAACTATCTCAGACATTTTACAACTATCTCAGACATTTTACAACTATCTCAGACATTTTACAACTATCTCAGACATTTTACAACTATCTCAGACATTTTACAACTATCTCAGACATTTTACAACTATCTCAGACATTTTACAACTATCTCAGACATTTTACAACTATCTCAGACATTTTACAACTATCTCAGACATTTTACAACTATCTCAGACATTTTACAACTATCTCAGACATTTTACAACTATCTCAGACATTTTACAACTATCTCAGACATTTACAACTATCTCAGACATTTTACAACTATCTCAGACATTTTACAACATCTCAGACATTTTACAACTATCTCAGACATTTTTACAACTATCTCAGACATTTTACAAACTCTCAGACATTTTACAACTATCTCAGACATTTTACAACTATCTCAGACATTTTACAACTATCTCAGACATTTTACAACTATCTCAGACATTTTACAACTATCTCAGACATTTTAAACTATCTCAGACATTTTACAACTATCTCAGACATTTTACAACTATCTCAGACATTTTACAACTATCTCAGACATTTTACAACATCTCAGACATTTTACAACATCTCAGACATTTTACAACTATCTCAGACATTTTACAAACTATCTCAGACATTTTACAACTATCTCAGACATTTTACAACTATCTCAGACATTTTACAACTATCTCAGACATTTTACAACTATCTCAGACATTTTACAACTATCTCAGACATTTTACAACTATCTCAGACATTTTACAACTATCTCAGACATTTTACAAACTCTCAGACATTTTACAACTATCTCAGACATTTTACAACTATCTCAGACATTTTACAACTATCTCAGACATTTTACAACTATCTCAGACATTTTACAACTATCTCAGACATTTTACAACTATCTCAGACATTTTACAACTATCTCAGACATTTTACAACTATCTCAGACATTTTACAACTATCTCAGACATTTTACAACTATCTCAGACATTTTACAACTATCTCAGACATTTTACAACTATCTCAGACATTTTACAACTATCTCAGACATTTTACAACTATCTCAGACATTTTACAAACATCTCAGACATTTTACAACATCTCAGACATTTTACAACTATCTCAGACATTTTACAACTATCTCAGACATTTTACAACTATCTCAGACATTTTACAACTATCTCAGACATTTTACAACTATCTCAGACATTTTACAACTATCTCAGACATTTTACAACTATCTCAGACATTTTACAACTATCTCAGACATTTTACAACTATCTCAGACATTTTACAAACTCTCAGACATTTTACAAACTATCTCAGACATTTTACAACTATCTCACATTTTTACAACTATCTCAGACATTTTACAAACATCTCAGACATTTTACAACTATCTCAGACATTTTACAACTATCTCAGACATTTACAACTATCTCAGACATTTTACAACTATCTCAGACATTTTACAACTATCTCAGACATTTTACAACTATCTCAGACATTTTACAACTATCTCAGACATTTTACACTATCTCAGACATTTTACAACTATCTCAGACATTTTACAACTATCTCAGACATTTTACAACATCTCAGACATTTTACAACTATCTCAGACATTTTACAACTATCTCAGACATTTTACAAACTATCTCAGACATTTTACAAACATCTCAGACATTTTACAACTATCTCAGACATTTTACAACTATCTCAGACAGTTTACAACTATCTCAGACATTTTACAACTATCTCAGACATTTTACAACTATCTCAGACATTTTACAACTATCTCAGACATTTTACAACTATCTCAGACATTTTACAACTATCTCAGACATTTTACAACTATCTCAGACATTTTACAACTATCTCAGACATTTTACAACTATCTCAGACATTTTACAACTATCTCAGACATTTTACAACATCTCAGACATTTTACAACTATCTCAGACATTTTACAACTATCTCAGACATTTTACAAACATCTCAGACATTTTACAACTATCTCAGACATTTTACAACTATCTCAGACATTTTACAACTATCTCAGACATTTTACAACATCTCAGACATTTTACAACATCTCAGACATTTTACAACTATCTCAGACATTTTACAACTATCTCAGACATTTTACAACTATCTCAGACATTTTACAACTATCTCAGACATTTTACAACTATCTCAGACATTTTACAACTATCTCAGACATTTTACAACTATCTCAGACATTTTACAACTATCTCAGACATTTTACAACTATCTCAGACATTTTACAACTATCTCAGACATTTTACACTATCTCAGACATTTTACAACTATCTCAGACATTTTACAACTATCTCAGACATTTTACAACTATCTCAGACATTTTACAACTATCTCAGACATTTTACAACTATCTCAGACATTTTACAAACATCTCAGACATTTTACAACTATCTCAGACATTTTACAACTATCTCAGACATTTTACAACTATCTCAGACATTTTACAACTATCTCAGACATTTTACAACTATCTCAGACATTTTACAAACATATCTCAGACATTTTACAACATCTCAGACATTTTACAACTATCTCAGACATTTTACAACTATCTCAGACATTTTACAACTATCTCAGACATTTTACAACTATCTCAGACATTTTACAACTATCTCAGACATTTTACAACTATCTCAGACATTTTACAAACATCTCAGACATTTTACAACTATCTCAGACATTTTACAACTATCTCAGACATTTTACAACTATCTCAGACATTTTACAACTATCTCAGACATTTTACAACTATCTCAGACATTTTACAACTATCTCAGACATTTTACAACTATCTCAGACATTTTACAACTATCTCAGACATTTTACAACTATCTCAGACATTTTACAAATCTCAGACATTTTACAACTATCTCAGACATTTTACAACTATCTCAGACATTTTACAACTATCTCAGACATTTTACAACTATCTCAGACATTTTACAACTATCTCAGACATTTTACAACTATCTCAGACATTTTACAACTATCTCAGACATTTTACAACTATCTCAGACATTTTACAACTATCTCAGACATTTTACAACTATCTCAGACAGTTTACAACTATCTCAGACATTTTACAAACATCTCAGACATTTTACAACTATCTCAGACATTTTACAACTATCTCAGACATTTTACAACTATCTCAGACATTTTACAACATCTCAGACATTTTACAACATCTCAGACATTTTACAACTATCTCAGACATTTTACAACATCTCAGACATTTTACAACTATCTCAGACATTTTACAACTATCTCAGACATTTTACAACTATCTCAGACATTTTACAAACATCTCAGACATTTTACAACTATCTCAGACATTTTACAACTATCTCAGACATTTTACAACATCTCAGACATTTTACAACTATCTCAGACATTTTACAACTATCTCAGACATTTTACAACATCTCAGACATTTTACAACATCTCAGACATTTTACAACTATCTCAGACATTTTACAACTATCTCAGACATTTTACAACTATCTCAGACATTTTACAACTATCTCAGACATTTTACAACTATCTCAGACATTTTACAACTATCTCAGACATTTACAACTATCTCAGACATTTTACAACTATCTCAGACATTTTACAACTATCTCAGACATTTTACAACTATCTCAGACATTTTACAACTATCTCAGACATTTTACAACTATCTCAGACATTTTACAACTATCTCAGACATTTTACAACTATCTCAGACATTTTACAACTCTCAGACATTTTACAACTATCTCAGACATTTTACAACTATCTCAGACATTTTACAACTATCTCAGACATTTTACAACTATCTCAGACATTTTACAACTATCTCAGACATTTTACAACTATCTCAGACATTTTACAACTATCTCAGACATTTTACAACTATCTCAGACATTTTACAACTATCTCAGACATTTTACAACTATCTCAGACATTTACAACTATCTCAGACATTTTACAACATCTCAGACATTTTACAACTATCTCAGACATTTTACAACTATCTCAGACATTTTACAACATCTCAGACATTTTACAACTATCTCAGACATTTTACAACTATCTCAGACATTTTACAACTATCTCAGACATTTTACAAACTCTCAGACATTTTACAACTATCTCAGACATTTTACAACTATCTCAGACATTTTACAACATCTCAGACATTTTACAACTATCTCAGACATTTTACAACATCTCAGACATTTTACAACTATCTCAGACATTTTACAACATCTCAGACATTTTACAACATCTCAGACATTTTACAACTATCTCAGACATTTTACAACTATCTCAGACATTTTACAACATCTCAGACATTTTACAACTCTCAGACATTTTACAACTATCTCAGACATTTTACAACATCTCAGACATTTTACAACTATCTCAGACATTTTACAACTATCTCAGACATTTTACAACTATCTCAGACATTTTACAACATCTCAGACATTTTACAACTATCTCAGACATTTTACAACTATCTCAGACATTTTACAACTATCTCAGACATTTTACAACTATCTCAGACATTTTACAAACATCTCAGACATTTTACAACTATCTCAGACATTTTACAACTATCTCAGACATTTTACAACTATCTCAGACATTTTACAACTATCTCAGACATTTTACAACTATCTCAGACATTTTACAACTATCTCAGACATTTACAACTATCTCAGACATTTTACAACTATCTCAGACATTTTACAACTATCTCAGACATTTTACAACTATCTCAGACATTTTAACACTATCTCAGACATTTTACAACTATCTCAGACATTTTACAACTATCTCAGACATTTTACAAACATCTCAGACATTTTACAACTATCTCAGACATTTTACAACTATCTCAGACATTTTACAACTATCTCAGACATTTTACAACTATCTCAGACATTTTACAACTATCTCAGACATTTTACAACTATCTCAGACATTTTACAAACATCTCAGACATTTTACAACTATCTCAGACATTTTACAACTATCTCAGACATTTTACAACTATCTCAGACATTTTACAACTATCTCAGACATTTTACAACTATCTCAGACATTTTACAACTATCTCAGACATTTTACAAACATCTCAGACATTTTACAACTATCTCAGACATTTTACAACTATCTCAGACATTTTACAACTATCTCAGACATTTTACAACTCTCTCAGACATTTTACAACTATCTCAGACATTTTACAACATCTCAGACATTTTACAACTATCTCAGACATTTTACAACTATCTCAGACATTTTACAACATCTCAGACATTTTACAACTATCTCAGACATTTTACAACTATCTCAGACATTTTACAACTATCTCAGACATTTTACAAACATCTCAGACATTTTACAACATCTCAGACATTTTACAACTATCTCAGACATTTTACAAACTATCTCAGACATTTTACAACTATCTCAGACATTTTACAACTATCTCAGACATTTTACAACTATCTCAGACATTTTACAACTATCTCAGACATTTTACAACTATCTCAGACATTTTACAACTATCTCAGACATTTTACAACTATCTCAGACATTTTACAACTATCTCAGACATTTTACAACTATCTCAGACATTTTACAACTATCTCAGACATTTTACAACTATCTCAGACATTTTACAACTATCTCAGACATTTTACAACTATCTCAGACATTTTACAACTATCTCAGACATTTTACAACTATCTCAGACATTTTACAACTATCTCAGACATTTTACAACTATCTCAGACATTTTACAACTATCTCAGACATTTTACAACATCTCAGACATTTTACAACTATCTCAGACATTTTACAACTATCTCAGACATTTTACAAACATCTCAGACATTTTACAACTATCTCAGACATTTTACAACTATCTCAGACATTTTACAACTATCTCAGACATTTTACAACATCTCAGACATTTTACAACTATCTCAGACATTTTACAACTATCTCAGACATTTTACAACTATCTCAGACATTTACAAACATCTCAGACATTTTACAACTATCTCAGACATTTTACAACTATCTCAGACATTTTACAACTATCTCAGACATTTTACAACTATCTCAGACATTTTACAACTATCTCAGACATTTTACAACTATCTCAGACATTTTACAACTATCTCAGACATTTTACAACTATCTCAGACATTTTACAACTATCTCAGACATTTTACAACTATCTCAGACATTTTACAACTATCTCAGACATTTTACAACTATCTCAGACATTTATACAAACTATCTCAGACATTTTACAACTCTCAGACATTTTACAACTATCTCAGACATTTTACAACTATCTCAGACATTTTACAACTATCTCAGACATTTTACAAACATCTCAGACATTTTACAACTATCTCAGACATTTTACAACTATCTCAGACATTTTACAACTATCTCAGACATTTTACAACTATCTCAGACATTTTACAACTATCTCAGACATTTTACAACTATCTCAGACATTTTACAACTATCTCAGACATTTTACAACATCTCAGACATTTTACAACTATCTCAGACATTTTACAACTATCTCAGACATTTTACAACTATCTCAGACATTTTACAACTATCTCAGACATTTTACAACTATCTCAGACATTTTACAACTATCTCAGACATTTTACAACTATCTCAGACATTTTACAACTATCTCAGACATTTTACAACTATCTCAGACATTTTACAACATCTCAGACATTTTACAACATCTCAGACATTTTACAACTATCTCAGACATTTTACAACTATCTCAGACATTTTACAACTATCTCAGACATTTTACAACTATCTCAGACATTTTACAACTATCTCAGACATTTTACAACTATCTCAGACATTTTACAACTCTCAGACATTTTACAACTATCTCAGACATTTTACAACTATCTCAGACATTTTACAACTATCTCAGACATTTTACAACTATCTCAGACATTTACAACTATCTCAGACATTTTACAACTATCTCAGACATTTACAACTATCTCAGACATTTTACAACTATCTCAGACATTTTACAACTATCTCAGACATTTTACAAACTCTCAGACATTTTACAAACATCTCAGACATTTTACAACTATCTCAGACATTTTACAACTATCTCAGACAGTTTACAACTATCTCAGACATTTTACAACTATCTCAGACATTTTACAACTATCTCAGACATTTACAACTATCTCAGACATTTTACAAACATCTCAGACATTTTACAACTATCTCAGACATTTTACAACTATCTCAGACATTTTACAACTATCTCAGACATTTTACAACTATCTCAGACATTTTACAACTATCTCAGACATTTTACAACTATCTCAGACATTTTACAAACATCTCAGACATTTTACAACTATCTCAGACATTTTACAACTATCTCAGACATTTTACAACTATCTCAGACATTTTACAACTATCTCAGACATTTTACAACTATCTCAGACATTTTACAACTATCTCAGACATTTTACAACTATCTCAGACATTTTACAACTATCTCAGACATTTTACAACTATCTCAGACATTTTACAACTATCTCAGACATTTTACAACTATCTCAGACATTTTACAACTATCTCAGACATTTTACAACTATCTCAGACATTTTACAACTATCTCAGACATTTTACAACTATCTCAGACATTTTACAACTATCTCAGACATTTTACAACATCTCAGACATTTTACAAACATCTCAGACATTTTACAACATCTCAGACATTTTACAACTATCTCAGACATTTTACAACTATCTCAGACATTTTACAAACATCTCAGACATTTTACAACTATCTCAGACATTTTACAACTATCTCAGACATTTACAACTATCTCAGACATTTTACAAACATCTCAGACATTTTACAACTATCTCAGACATTTTACAACTATCTCAGACATTTTACAACTATCTCAGACATTTTACAACTATCTCAGACATTTTACAACTATCTCAGACATTTTACAACTATCTCAGACATTTTACAACTATCTCAGACATTTTACAACTATCTCAGACATTTTACAACTATCTCAGACATTTTACAACTATCTCAGACATTTTACAACTATCTCAGACATTTTACAACTATCTCAGACATTTTACAACTATCTCAGACATTTTACAACTATCTCAGACATTTTACAACTATCTCAGACATTTTACAACTATCTCAGACATTTTACAACTATCTCAGACATTTTACAACTATCTCAGACATTTTACAACTATCTCAGACATTTTACAACTATCTCAGACATTTTACAAACATCTCAGACATTTTACAACTCTCAGACATTTTACAACTATCTCAGACATTTTACAACTATCTCAGACATTTTACAACTATCTCAGACATTTTACAACTATCTCAGACATTTTACAACTATCTCAGACATTTTACAACATCTCAGACATTTTACAACTATCTCAGACATTTTACAACTATCTCAGACATTTTACAACATCTCAGACATTTTACAACATCTCAGACATTTTACAACTATCTCAGACATTTTACAACTATCTCAGACATTTTACAACTATCTCAGACATTTTACAACTATCTCAGACATTTTACAACTATCTCAGACATTTTACAACTATCTCAGACATTTTACAACTATCTCAGACATTTTACAACTATCTCAGACATTTTACAACTATCTCAGACATTTTACAACTATCTCAGACATTTTACAACTATCTCAGACATTTTACAACTATCTCAGACATTTTACAACTATCTCAGACATTTTACAACTATCTCAGACATTTTACAACTATCTCAGACATTTTACAACTATCTCAGACATTTTACAACTATCTCAGACATTTTACAACATCTCAGACATTTTACAACTATCTCAGACATTTTACAACTATCTCAGACATTTTACAACATCTCAGACATTTTACAAACATCTCAGACATTTTACAAACATCTCAGACATTTTACAACTATCTCAGACATTTTACAACATCTCAGACATTTTACAAACATCTCAGACATTTTACAACTATCTCAGACATTTTACAACTATCTCAGACATTTTACAACTCTCAGACATTTTACAAACATCTCAGACATTTTACAACTATCTCAGACATTTTACAACTATCTCAGACATTTACAACTATCTCAGACATTTTACAACTATCTCAGACATTTTACAACTATCTCAGACATTTTACAACTATCTCAGACATTTTACAACTATCTCAGACATTTTACAACTATCTCAGACATTTTACAACTATCTCAGACATTTTACAACTATCTCAGACATTTTACAACTATCTCAGACATTTTACAACTATCTCAGACATTTTACAAACATCTCAGACATTTTACAACTATCTCAGACATTTTTAACAATATCTCAGACATTTTACAACTCTCAGACATTTACAACATCTCAGACATTTTACAAACATCTCAGACATTTTACAACTATCTCACATTTTTACAACATCTCAGACATTTTACAAACATCTCAGACATTTTACAACTATCTCAGACATTTTACAACTATCTCAGACATTTACAACTATCTCAGACATTTTACAAACATCTCAGACATTTTACAACTATCTCAGACATTTTACAACTATCTCAGACATTTTACAACTATCTCAGACATTTTACAACTATCTCAGACATTTTACAACTATCTCAGACATTTTACAACTATCTCAGACATTTTACAACTATCTCAGACATTTTACAACTATCTCAGACATTTTACAACTATCTCAGACATTTTACAACATCTCAGACATTTTACAAACATCTCAGACATTTTACAACTATCTCAGACATTTTACAACTATCTCAGACATTTTACACTATCTCAGACATTTTACAACTATCTCAGACATTTTACAACTATCTCAGACATTTTACAACTATCTCAGACATTTTACAACATCTCAGACATTTTACAACTATCTCAGACATTTTACAACTATCTCAGACATTTTACAACTATCTCAGACATTTTACAACTATCTCAGACATTTTACAACTATCTCAGACATTTTACAACTATCTCAGACATTTTACAACTATCTCAGACATTTTACAACTATCTCAGACATTTTACAACTATCTCAGACATTTGACAAACATCTCAGACATTTTACAACATCTCAGACATTTTACAACTATCTCAGACATTTGACAACTATCTCAGACAGTTTACAACTATCTCAGACATTTTACAACTATCTCAGACATTTTACAACTATCTCAGACAGTTTACAACTATCTCAGACATTTTACAAACATCTCAGACATTTTGCAACTATCTCAGACAGTTTTACAACTATCTCAGACATTTTACAACTATCTCAGACATTTTACAACTATCTCAGACATTTTACAACTATCTCAGACATTTTACAACTATCTCAGACATTTTACAAACATCTCAGACATTTTACAACTATCTCAGACATTTTACAACTATCTCAGACATTTGACAACTATCTCAGACAGTTTACAACTATCTCAGACATTTTACAACTATCTCAGACATTTACAACTATCTCAGACATTTTACAACATCTCAGACATTTACAACTATCTCAGACATTTTACAACTATCTCAGACATTTTACAACTATCTCAGACATTTTACAACTATCTCAGACATTTTACAACTATCTCAGACATTTTACAACTATCTCAGACATTTTACAACTATCTCAGACAGTTTACAACTATCTCAGACATTTTACAACATCTCAGACATTTTACAACTATCTCAGACATTTTACAACTCTCAGACATTTTACAACTATCTCAGACATTTTACAACTATCTCAGACATTTTACAAACATCTCAGACATTTTACAACTATCTCAGACATTTTACAACTATCTCAGACATTTTACAACATCTCAGACATTTTACAACTATCTCAGACATTTTACAACTATCTCAGACATTTTACAACTATCTCAGACATTTTACAACTATCTCAGACATTTTACAACTATCTCAGACATTTTACAACTATCTCAGACATTTTAAACTATCTCAGACATTTTACAACTATCTCAGACATTTTACAACTATCTCAGACATTTGACAACATCTCAGACATTTCAAACATCTCAGACATTTTACAACTATCTCAGACATTTTACAACTATCTCAGACATTTTACAACTATCTCAGACATTTTACAACTATCTCAGACATTTTACAACTATCTCAGACATTTTACAACTATCTCAGACATTTTACAACTATCTCAGACATTTTACAACTATCTCAGACATTTTACAACTATCTCAGACATTTTACAACTATCTCAGACATTTTACAACTATCTCAGACATTTTACAACTATCTCAGACATTTTACAACTATCTCAGACATTTTACAACATCTCAGACAGATTACAACTATCTCAGACATTTTACAACTATCTCAGACATTTTACAACATCTCAGACATTTTACAACTATCTCAGACATTTTACACTATCTCAACATTTTTTTACAACATCTCAGACATTTTACAACATCTCAGACATTTTACAACTATCTCAGACATTTTACAACTATCTCAGACATTTTACAACTATCTCAGACATTTACAACTATCTCAGACATTTTACAACTATCTCAGACATTTTACAACTATCTCAGACAGTTTACAACTATCTCAGACATTTTACAACTATCTCAGACATTTTACAACTATCTCAGACATTTTACAACTATCTCAGACATTTTACAACTATCTCAGACATTTTACAACTATCTCAGACATTTTACAACTATCTCAGACATTTTACAACTATCTCAGACATTTTACAAACATCTCAGACATTTTACAACTATCTCAGACATTTTACAACTATCTCAGACATTTTACAAACATCTCAGACATTTTACAACTATCTCAGACATTTTACAACACTATCTCAGACATTTTACAACTATCTCAGACATTTTACAACATCTCAGACATTTTACAAACATCTCAGACATTTTACAAACATCTCAGACATTTTACAACTATCTCAGACATTTTACAACTATCTCAGACATTTTACAACTATCTCAGACATTTTACAAACATCTCAGACATTTTACAACTATCTCAGACATTTTACAACTATCTCAGACATTTGACAAACATCTCAGACATTTTACAAACATCTCAGACATTTTACAACATCTCAGACATTTTACAACTATCTCACACATTTTACAACTATCTCAGACATTTTACAACATCTCAGACATTTTACAACTATCTCAGACATTTTACAACTATCTCAGACATTTGACAACTATCTCAGACATTTTACAACTATCTCAGACATTTTACAACTATCTCAGACATTTTACAACTATCTCAGACTTTTACAACTATCTCAGACATTTTACAACTATCTCAGACATTTACAACTATCTCAGACATTTTACAACTATCTCAGACATTTTACAACTATCTCAGACATTTTACAACTATCTCAGACATTTTACAACTATCTCAGACATTTTACAACTATCTCAGACATTTTACAACTATCTCAGACATTTTACAACTATCTCAGACATTTTACAACTATCTCAGACATTTTACAACTATCTCAGACATTTTACAACTATCTCAGACATTTAACACTATCTCAGACATTTTACAACTATCTCAGACATTTTACAACTATCTCAGACATTTGACAAACATCTCAGACATTTTACAACATCTCAGACATTTTACAAACATCTCAGACATTTTGCAACTATCTCACATATTTTACAACATCTCAGACATTTTACAAACATCTCAGACATTTTACAACTATCTCAGACATTTTACAACTATCTCAGACATTTGACAACATCTCAGACATTTTACAACTATCTCAGACATTTTACAACTATCTCAGACATTTTACAACTATCTCAGACATTTACAACTATCTCAGACATTTTACAACTATCTCAGACATTTTACAACTATCTCAGACATTTTACAACTATCTCAGACATTTTACAACTATCTCAGACATTTTACAACTATCTCAGACATTTTACAACTATCTCAGACATTTTACAACTATCTCAGACATTTTACAACTATCTCAGACATTTTACAACTATCTCAGACATTTTACAACTATCTCAGACATTTGCAACTATCTCAGACAGTTTACAACTATCTCAGACATTTTACAACTATCTCAGACATTTTACAACTATCTCAGACATTTTACACTATCTCAGACATTTTACAACTATCTCAGACATTTTACAAACATCTCAGACATTTTACAAACTCTCTCAGACATTTTACAAACATCTCAGACATTTTACAACTATCTCAGACATTTTACAACTCTCAGACATTTTACAAACATCTCAGACATTTTACAAACATCTCAGACATTTTACAACTATCTCAGACATTTTACAACATCTCAGACATTTTACAAACATCTCAGACATTTTACAACTATCTCAGACATTTTACAACTATCTCAGACATTTGACAACAAAACATCTCAGACATTTTACAACTATCTCAGACATTTTACAACTATCTCAGACAGTTTACAACTATCTCAGACATTTTACAAACATCTCAGACATTTTACAACTATCTCAGACATTTTACAACTATCTCAGACATTTTACAACATCTCAGACATTTTACAACTATCTCAGACATTTTACAACTATCTCAGACATTTTACAACTATCTCAGACATTTTACAACTATCTCAGACATTTTACAACTATCTCAGACATTTTACAACTATCTCAGACATTTTACAACTATCTCAGACATTTTACAACTATCTCAGACAGTTTTACAACTATCTCAGACATTTTACAACTATCTCAGACATTTTACAACTATCTCAGACATTTTACAACTATCTCAGACATTTGACAAACATCTCAGACATTTTACAACATCTCAGACATTTTACAAACATCTCAGACATTTTGCAACTATCTCCACATTTTACCAACTATCTCAGACATTTTACAAACATCTCAGACATTTTACAACTATCTCAGACATTTTACAACACTATCTCAGACATTTGACAAACTCTCAGACATTTTACAACTATCTCAGACATTTTACAACTATCTCAGACATTTTACAACTATCTCAGACATTTTACAACTATCTCAGACAGTTTTACAACTATCTCAGACATTTTACAACATCTCAGACATTTTACAACTATCTCAGACATTTTACACTATCTCAGACATTTTACAACTATCTCAGACATTTGACAAACATCTCAGACATTTTACAAACATCTCAGACATTTTACAACTATCTCAGACATTTTACAACTATCTCAGACATTTTACAACTATCTCAGACATTTTACAACTATCTCAGACATTTTACAACTATCTCAGACATTTTACAACTATCTCAGACATTTTACAACTATCTCAGACATTTTACAACTATCTCAGACATTTTACAACTATCTCAGACATTTACAACTATCTCAGACATTTTACAACTATCTCAGACATTTTACAACTATCTCAGACATTTTACAACTATCTCAGACATTTTACAACTATCTCAGACATTTTACAACTATCTCAGACATTTACAACTATCTCAGACATTTTACAAACATCTCAGACATTTTACAACATCTCAGACATTTTACAACTATCTCAGACATTTTACAACATCTCAGACATTTTACAAACATCTCAGACATTTTACAAACTCTCAGACATTTTACAACTATCTCAGACATTTTACAACTATCTCAGACATTTTACAACATCTCAGACATTTTACAACTATCTCAGACATTTTACAACTATCTCAGACAGTTTACAACTATCTCAGACATTTTACAACATCTCAGACATTTTACAACTATCTCAGACATTTACAACTATCTCAGACATTTTACAACTATCTCAGACATTTAAAACTATCTCAGACATTTTACAACTATCTCAGACAGTTTACAACTATCTCAGACATTTTACAAACATCTCAGACATTTTACAACTATCTCAGACATTTTACAACTATCTCAGACATTTTACAACTACATCTCAGACATTTTACAACTATCTCAGACATTTTACAACTATCTCAGACATTTACAACTATCTCAGACATTTTACAACTATCTCAGACATTTTACAAACTATCTCAGACATTTTACAAACATCTCAGACATTTTACAACTATCTCAGACATTTTACAACTATCTCAGACATTTTACAACTATCTCAGACATTTTACAACATCTCAGACATTTTACAACTATCTCAGACATTTTACAACTATCTCAGACATTTGACAACATCTCAGACATTTTACAAACATCTCAGACATTTTACAACTCTCAGACATTTTACAACTATCTCACACATTTTACAACATCTCAGACATTTTACAACATCTCAGACATTTTACAACTATCTCAGACATTTTACAACTATCTCAGACATTTTACAAACTCTCAGACATTTTACAACTATCTCAGACATTTTACAACTATCTCAGACATTTTACAACTATCTCAGACATTTTACAACTATCTCAACATTTTACAACTATCTCAGACATTTTACAACTATCTCAGACATTTTACAACTATCTCAGACATTTTACAACTATCTCAGACATTTGACAACTATCTCAGACATTTTACAACTATCTCAGACATTTTACAACTATCTCAGACATTTTACAACTATCTCAGACATTTTACAACTATCTCAGACATTTTACAAACATCTCAGACATTTTACAACTATCTCAGACAGTTTACAACTATCTCAGACATTTTACAACTATCTCACATTTTTACAACTATCTCAGACATTTTACAACTATCTCAGACATTTTACAACTATCTCAGACATTTTACAACTTCTCAGACATTTTACAACTATCTCAGACATTTTACAACTATCTCAGACATTTTACAACTATCTCAGACATTTTACAACTATCTCAGACATTTTACAACTATCTCAGACATTTTACAACATCTCAGACATTTTACAACTATCTCAGACATTTTACAACTATCTCAGACATTTTACAAACATCTCAGACATTTTACAACTATCTCAGACATTTTACAACTATCTCAGACATTTACAACTATATCTCAGACATTTTACAACTATCTCAGACATTTAACAACATCTCAGACATTTTACAACTATCTCAGACATTTTACAACTATCTCAGACATTTTACAACTATCTCAGACAGTTTACAACTATCTCAGACATTTTACAACATCTCAGACATTTTACAACTATCTCAGACAGTTTACAACTATCTCAGACATTTTACAACATCTCAGACATTTTACAACATCTCAGACATTTTACAACATCTCAGACATTTTACAACTATCTCACACATTTTTACAACATCTCAGACATTTTACAAACATCTCAGACATTTTACAACTATCTCAGACATTTTACAACTATCTCAGACATTTTACAAACATCTCAGACATTTTACAACTATCTCAGACATTTTACAACTATCTCAGACATTTTACAACTATCTCAGACATTTTACAACTATCTCAGACATTTTACAACTATCTCAGACATTTACAACTATCTCAGACATTTTACAACTATCTCAGACATTTTACAACTATCTCAGACATTTTACAACTATCTCAGACATTTTACACTATCTCAGACATTTTACAACTATCTCAGACATTTTACAACTATCTCAGACATTTACAACTATCTCAGACATTTTACAAACATCTCAGACATTTTACAACTATCTCAGACAGTTTACAACTATCTCAGACATTTTACAACTATCTCAGACATTTTACAACTATCTCAGACATTTTACAACTATCTCAGACATTTTACAAACATCTCAGACATTTTACAACTATCTCAGACATTTTACAACTATCTCAGACATTTTACAACATCTCAGACATTTTACAACTATCTCAGACATTTTACAACTATCTCAGACATTTTACAAACATCTCAGACATTTTACAAACATCTCAGACATTTTACAACTATCTCAGACATTTTACAACTATCTCAGACATTTTACAACTATCTCAGACATTTTACAACTATCTCAGACATTTACAACTATCTCAGACATTTTACAAACAATCTCAGACATTTTACAACTATCTCAGACATTTTACAACTATCTCAGACATTTTACAACTATCTCAGACATTTTACAAACATCTCAGACATTTTACAACTATCTCAGACATTTTACAACTATCTCAGACATTTGACAACTATCTCAGACATTTACAACTATCTCAGACATTTTACAACTATCTCAGACATTTACAACTATCTCAGATTTTTACAACTATCTCAGACATTTTACAACTATCTCAGACATTACAAATCTCAGACATTTTACAACTATCTCAGACATTTTACAACTATCTCAGACATTTTACAACTATCTCAGACATTTTACAACTATCTCAGACATTTTACAACTATCTCAGACATTTTACAACTATCTCAGACATTTTACAACTATCTCAGACATTTTACAACTATCTCAGACATTTTACAACCTCAGACATTTTACAAACATCTCAGACATTTACAACTATCTCAGACATTTTACCAACTATCTCAGACATTTTACAAACATCTCAGACATTTTACAACTATCTCAGACATTTTACAACTATCTCAGACATTTGACAACATCTCAGACATTTTACAATATCTCAGACATTTACAACTATCTCAGACTTTTACAACTATCTCAGACATTTGACAAACATCTCAGACATTTTACAAAACATCTCAGACATTTTACAAACATCTCATCTCAGACAGACATTTTACAACTATCTCAGACATTTTACAACTATCTCAGACATTTTACAACTATCTCAGACATTTACAACTATCTCAGACATTTTACAACTATCTCAGACATTTTACAACTATCTCAGACATTTTACAACTATCTCAGACATTTTACAACTATCTCAGACATTTTACAAACATCTCAGACATTTTACAACTATCTCAGACATTTTACAACTATCTCAGACATTTTACAACTATCTCAGACATTTTACAACTATCTCAGACATTTTACAACTATCTCAGACAGTTTACAACTATCTCAGACATTTTACAAACATCTCAGACATTTACAACTATCTCAGACATTTTACAACTATCTCAGACATTGACAAAACATCTCAGACAGTTTACAACTATCTCAGACATTTTACAACTATCTCAGACATTTTTACAACTATCTCAGACATTTGACAACTATCTCAGACATTTACAAACATCTCAGACATTTTACAAACATCTCAGACATTTTACAACTATCTCAGACATTTTACAACTATCTCAGACATTTTACAACTATCTCAGACATTTTACAACTATCTCAGACATTTTACAACTATCTCAGACAGTTTACAACTATCTCAGACATTTTACAAACATCTCAGACATTTTACAAACATCTCAGACATTTTACAACTATCTCAGACATTTTACAACTATCTCAGACATTTTACCAACATCTCAGACATTTTACAAACTATCTCAGACATTTTACAACTATCTCAGACATTTTACAACTATCTCAGACATTTTACAAACATCTCAGACATTTACAACTATCTCAGACATTTTACAACTATCTCAGACATTTTACAACTATCTCAGACATTTTACAACTATCTCAGACAGTTTACAACTATCTCAGACATTTTACAAAATCTCAGACATTTTACAACTATCTCAGACATTTTACAACTATCTCAGACATTTTACAACTATCTCAGACATTTTACAAACATCTCAGACATTTTACAACATCTCAGACATTTTACAACTATCTCAGACATTTTACAACTATCTCAGACATTTTACAACTATCTCAGACATTTTACAACATCTCAGACATTTTACAACTATCTCAGACAGTTTTACAACTATCTCAGACATTTTACAACTATCTCAGACATTTTACAACTATCTCAGACATTTTACAACTATCTCAGACATTTTACAAACATCTCAGACATTTTGCAACTATCTCACACATTTTACCAACTCTCAGACATTTTACAACATCTCAGACATTTTACAACTATCTCAGACATTTTACAACTATCTCAGACATTTTACAACTCTCAGACATTTTACACAACATCTCAGATCTCAGACATTTTACAAACTATCTCAGACATTTTACAAACATCTCAGACATTTTACAACTATCTCAGACATTTTACAACTATCTCAGACATTTTACAACTATCTCAGACATTTGACAAACATCTCAGACATTTTACAAATCTCAGACATTTTACAACTATCTCAGACATTTTACAACTATCTCAGACAGTTTACAACTATCTCAGACATTTTACAACTATCTCAGACATTTTACAACTATCTCAGACTTTACAACTATCTCAGACATTTTACAACTATCTCAGACATTTTACAACTATCTCAGACATTTTACAACTATCTCAGACATTTTACAACTATCTCAGACATTTTACAACTATCTCAGACATTTACAACTATCTCAGACATTTCAACTATCTCAGACAGTTTACAACTATCTCAGACATTTTACAACTATCTCAGCACTTTTACAACTATCTCAGACATTTTACAACTATCTCAGACATTTTACAAACATCTCAGACATTTTACAAACATCTCAGACATTTTACAACTATCTCAGACATTTTACAAACATCTCAGACATTTTACAAACATCTCAGACATTTTACAACATCTCAGACATTTTACAACTATCTCAGACATTTTACAAACTATCTCAGACATTTTACAACTATCTCAGACATTTTTACAACTATCTCAGACATTTTACAACTATCTCAGACATTTTACAACTATCTCAGACATTTTACAAACATCTCAGACATTTTACAACTATCTCAGACATTTTACAACTATCTCAGACATTTTACAACTATCTCAGACATTTAAAACTATCTCAGACATTTTACAACTATCTCAGACATTTTACAACTATCTCAGACATTTTACAAACATCTCAGACATTTTACAACTATCTCAGACATTTTACAACTATCTCAGACATTTTACAAACATCTCAGACAGTTTACAACTATCTCAGACATTTTACAACTATCTCAGACATTTTACAACTATCTCAGACATTTTACAAAATCTCAGACATTTTACAACTATCTCAGACATTTTACAAACATCTCAGACATTTTACAACTATCTCAGACATTTTACAACTATCTCAGACATTTTACAACTATCTCAGACATTTTACAACTATCTCAGACATTTTACAACTATCTCAGACATTTTACAACTATCTCAGACATTTACAAACATCTCAGACATTTTACAACATCTCAGACATTTTACAACTATCTCAGACATTTTACAACTATCTCAGACATTTTACAACATCTCAGACATTTACAACTATCTCAGACATTTTACAACTATCTCAGACATTTTACAACTATCTCAGACATTTTACAACTATCTCAGACATTTTACACTATCTCAGACATTTTACAACTATCTCAGACATTTTACAACTATCTCAGACATTTTACAACTATCTCAGACATTTTACAACTATCTCAGACATTTTACAACTATCTCAGACATTTTACAACTATCTCAGACATTTTCAACTATCTCAGACATTTTACAACTATCTCAGACATTTTACAACATCTCAGACATTTTACAAACATCTCAGACATTTTACAACTATCTCAGACATTTTACAACTATCTCAGACATTTTACAACATCTCAGACATTTACAACTATCTCAGACATTTTACAACTATCTCAGACAGTTTACAACTATCTCAACATTTTACAAACATCTCAGACATTTTACAACTATCTCAGACATTTTACAACTATCTCAGACATTTTACAACTATCTCAGACATTTTAAAACTATCTCAGACATTTTACAACTATCTCAGACATTTTACAACTATCTCAGACATTTTACAACTATCTCAGACATTTTACAACTATCTCAGACATTTTACAACTATCTCAGACATTTTACAACTATCTCAGACATTTTACAACTATCTCAGACATTTTACAAACATCTCAGACATTTTACAACATCTCAGACATTTTACAAACATCTCAGACATTTTACAACTATCTCAGACATTTTACAACTATCTCAGACATTTTACAACTATCTCAGACATTTTACAACTATCTCAGACATTTTACAACTATCTCAGACATTTTACAACTATCTCAGACATTTTACAACTATCTCAGACAGTTTACACTATCTCAGACATTTTACAACTATCTCAGACATTTGACAAACTCTCAGACATTTTACAACATCTCAGACATTTTACAACTATCTCAGACATTTTACAACATCTCAGACATTTTACAAACATCTCAGACATTTTACAACTATCTCAGACATTTTACAACTATCTCAGACATTTGACAAACATCTCAGACATTTTACAACATCTCAGACATTTTACAACTATCTCAGACATTTTACAACTATCTCAGACATTTTACAACATCTCAGACATTTTACAACATCTCAGACATTTTACAAACTATCTCAGACATTTTACAACATCTCAGACATTTTACAAACATCTCAGACATTTTACAACTATCTCAGACATTTTACAACTATCTCAGACATTTACAACTATCTCAGACATTTTACACAACTATCTCAGACATTTACAACTATCTCAGACATTTTACAACTATCTCAGACATTTTACAACATCTCAGACATTTTACAACTATCTCAGACAGTTTACAACTATCTCAGACATTTTACAACTATCTCAGACATTTTACAACTATCTCAGACATTTTACAACTATCTCAGACAGTTTACAACTATCTCAGACATTTTACAAACATCTCAGACATTTTACAACTATCTCAGACATTTTACAACTATCTCAGACATTTGACAACATCTCAGACATTTACAACTATCTCAGACATTTTACAACTATCTCAGACATTTTACAACTATCTCAGACATTTTACAAACATCTCAGACATTTTACAACTATCTCAGACATTTTACAACTATCTCAGACATTTTACAACTATCTCAGACATTTTACAACTATCTCAGACATTTTACAACTATCTCAGACATTTTACAACTATCTCAGACATTTTACAACTATCTCAGACATTTTACAACTATCTCAGACATTTTACAACTATCTCAGACATTTTACAACATCTCAGACATTTTACAACATCTCAGACATTTTACAACTATCTCACATTTTTACAACATCTCAGACATTTTACAACATCTCAGACATTTTACAACTATCTCAGACATTTACAACTATCTCAGACATTTTACAACATCTCAGACATTTTACAACTATCTCAGACATTTTACAACTATCTCAGACATTTTACAACTATCTCAGACATTTTACAACTATCTCAGACATTTTACAACTATCTCAGACATTTTACAACTATCTCAGACATTTTACAACTATCTCAGACATTTTACAACTATCTCAGACATTTTACAACTATCTCAGACATTTTACAACATCTCAGACATTTTACAACATCTCAGACATTTTACAACTATCTCAGACATTTGACAACTATCTCAGACATTTTACACTATCTCAGACATTTTACAACTATCTCAGACATTTTACAACTATCTCAGACATTTTACAACTATCTCAGACATTTTACAACATCTCAGACATTTTACAACTATCTCAGACATTTTACAACTATCTCAGACATTTTACAACTATCTCAGACATTTTACAACTATCTCAGACATTTTACAACTATCTCAGACATTTTACAAAATCTCAGACATTTTACAACTATCTCAGACATTTTACAACTCTCAGACATTTTACAACTATCTCAGACATTTTACAACTATCTCAGACATTTTACAACATCTCAGACATTTTACAACATCTCAGACATTTTACAACTATCTCAGACATTTTACAACATCTCAGACATTTTACAACTATCTCAGACATTTTACAACTATCTCAGACATTTTACAACTATCTCAGACATTTGACAAACTCTCAGACATTTTACAACTATCTCAGACATTTTACAACTATCTCAGACATTTTACAACTATCTCAGACATTTTACAAATCTCAGACATTTTTACAACTATCTCAGACATTTTACAACTATCTCAGACATTTTACAACTATCTCAGACATTTTACAACTATCTCAGACATTTTACAACTATCTCAGACATTTTACAACTATCTCAGACATTTTACAACTATCTCAGACATTTTACAACTATCTCAGACATTTTACAACTATCTCAGACATTTTACAACTATCTCAGACATTTTACAACTATCTCAGACATTTTACAACTATCTCAGACATTTTACAACTATCTCAGACATTTTACAACTATCTCAGACATTTTACAACTCTCAGACATTTTACAAACATCTCAGACATTTTACAAACATCTCAGACATTTTACAACATCTCAGACATTTTACAAACATCTCAGACATTTTACAAACATCTCAGACATTTTACAACTATCTCAGACATTTTACAACTATCTCAGACATTTACAACTATCTCAGACATTTTACAACTATCTCAGACATTTTACAACTATCTCAGACATTTTACAACTATCTCAGACATTTTACAAACATCTCAGACATTTTACAACTATCTCAGACATTTACAACTATCTCAGACATTTTACAACTATCTCAGACATTTTACAACTATCTCAGACATTTTACAACTATCTCAGACATTTTAACTATCTCAGACATTTTACAACACATCTCAGACATTTTACAACTATCTCAGACATTTTACAACTATCTCAGACATTTGACAAACATCTCAGACATTTTACAACTATCTCAGACATTTTACAACTATCTCAGACATTTTACAACTATCTCAGACATTTTACAACATCTCAGACATTTTACAACATCTCAGACATTTTACAACTATCTCAGACATTTTACAACTATCTCAGACATTTTACAACTATCTCAGACATTTTACAACTATCTCAGACATTTTACAACTATCTCAGACATTTTACAACTATCTCAGACATTTTACAACTATCTCAGACATTTTACAAACATCTCAGACATTTTACAACTATCTCAGACATTTTACAACATCTCAGACATTTTACAACTATCTCAGACATTTTACCAACATCTCAGACATTTTACAACTATCTCAGACATTTTACAACTATCTCAGACATTTTACAAACTCTCAGACATTTTACAAACATCTCAGACATTTTACAAACTATCTCAGACATTTTACAACATCTCAGACATTTTACAAACATCTCAGACATTTTACAACTATCTCAGACATTTTACAACTATCTCAGACATTTTACAACTATCTCAGACATTTTACAACTATCTCAGACATTTTACAACTATCTCAGACATTTTACAACTATCTCAGACATTTTACAACATCTCAGACATTTTACAACTATCTCAGACATTTTACAACTATCTCAGACATTTTACAACTATCTCAGACATTTTACAACTATCTCAGACATTTTACAACTATCTCAGACAGTTTACAACTATCTCAGACATTTTACAACATCTCAGACATTTTACAACTATCTCAGACATTTTACAACTATCTCAGACATTTTACAACTATCTCAGACATTTTACAACTATCTCAGACATTTTACAACATCTCAGACATTTTACAAACTATCTCAGACATTTTACAACTATCTCAGACATTTTACAACATCTCAGACATTTTACAACTATCTCAGACATTTTACAACTATCTCAGACATTTTACAACTATCTCAGACATTTTACAACATCTCAGACATTTTACAAACTATCTCAGACATTTTACAACTATCTCAGACATTTTACAAACATCTCAGACATTTTACAACTATCTCAGACATTTTACAACTATCTCAGACATTTTACAACTATCTCAGACATTTTACAACTATCTCAGACATTTTACAACTATCTCAGACATTTTACAACTATCTCAGACATTTTACAACTATCTCAGACATTTTACAACTATCTCAGACATTTTACAACTATCTCAGACATTTTACAACTATCTCAGACATTTTACAACTATCTCAGACATTTTACAACTATCTCAGACATTTTACAACTATCTCAGACATTTTACAACTATCTCAGACATTTTACAACTATCTCAGACATTTTACAAACTCTCAGACATTTTACAACATCTCAGACATTTTACAACTATCTCAGACATTTTACAACTATCTCAGACATTTTACAAACATCTCAGACATTTTACAACATCTCAGACATTTTACAACTATCTCAGACATTTTACAACATCTCAGACATTTTACAACTATCTCAGACATTTTACAACTATCTCAGACATTTTACAACTATCTCAGACATTTTACAACTATCTCAGACATTTTACAACTATCTCAGACATTTTACAACTATCTCAGACATTTTACAACTATCTCAGACATTTTACAACTATCTCAGACATTTTACAACTATCTCAGACATTTTACAACTATCTCAGACATTTTACAACTATCTCAGACATTTTACAACTATCTCAGACATTTTACAACTATCTCAGACATTTTACAACTATCTCAGACATTTTACAACTATCTCAGACATTTTACAACTATCTCAGACATTTTACAACTATCTCAGACATTTTACAACTATCTCAGACATTTTACAACTATCTCAGACATTTTACAACTATCTCAGACATTTTACAACATCTCAGACATTTTACAAACTCTCAGACATTTTACAACTATCTCAGACATTTTACAACTATCTCAGACATTTTACAACTATCTCAGACATTTTACAACTATCTCAGACATTTTACAACTATCTCAGACAGTTTACAACTATCTCAGACATTTTACAACATCTCAGACATTTTACAACTATCTCAGACATTTTACAACTATCTCAGACATTTTACAACTATCTCAGACATTTTAAAACTATCTCAGACATTTTACAACTATCTCAGACATTTTACAACTATCTCAGACATTTTACAACTATCTCAGACATTTTACAACTATCTCAGACATTTTACAACTATCTCAGACATTTTACAACTATCTCAGACATTTTACAACTATCTCAGACATTTTACAAACATCTCAGACATTTTACAACATCTCAGACATTTTACAACATCTCAGACATTTTACAACATCTCAGACATTTTACAACTATCTCAGACATTTTACAACTATCTCAGACATTTTACAACTATCTCAGACATTTTACAACTATCTCAGACATTTTACAACTATCTCAGACATTTTACAACTATCTCAGACATTTTACAACTATCTCAGACATTTTACAACTATCTCAGACATTTTACAAACATCTCAGACATTTTACAAACATCTCAGACATTTTACAACTATCTCAGACATTTTACAACATCTCAGACATTTTACAAACATCTCAGACATTTTACAACTATCTCAGACATTTTACAACTATCTCAGACATTTGACAAACATCTCAGACATTTTACAACTATCTCAGACATTTTACAACTATCTCAGACATTTTACAACTATCTCAGACATTTTACAACATCTCAGACATTTTACAAACATCTCAGACATTTTACAAACATCTCAGACATTTTACAACATCTCAGACATTTTACAAACATCTCAGACATTTTACAACTATCTCAGACATTTTACAACTATCTCAGACATTTACAACTATCTCAGACATTTTACAACTATCTCAGACATTTTACAACTATCTCAGACATTTTACAACTATCTCAGACATTTTACAAACATCTCAGACATTTTACAACTATCTCAGACAGTTTACAACTATCTCAGACATTTTACAACTATCTCAGACATTTTAAAACTATCTCAGACATTTTACAACTATCTCAGACAGTTTACAACTATCTCAGACATTTTACAACATCTCAGACATTTTACAACTATCTCAGACATTTTACAACTATCTCAGACATTTGACAACTCTCAGACATTTTACAACTATCTCAGACATTTTACAACTATCTCAGACATTTTACAACTATCTCAGACATTTGACAAACATCTCAGACATTTTACAAACATCTCAGACATTTTACAACATCTCAGACATTTTACAACTATCTCAGACATTTTACAACTATCTCAGACATTTTACAACTATCTCAGACATTTTACAACTATCTCAGACATTTTACAACTATCTCAGACATTTTACAACTATCTCAGACATTTTACAACTATCTCAGACATTTTACAAACATCTCAGACATTTTACAACATCTCAGACATTTTACAACTATCTCAGACATTTTACAACATCTCAGACATTTTACAAACATCTCAGACATTTTACAACTATCTCAGACATTTTACAACTATCTCAGACATTTTACAACATCTCAGACATTTTACAACTATCTCAGACATTTTACAACTATCTCAGACATTTTACAACTATCTCAGACATTTTACAACTATCTCAGACATTTTACAACTATCTCAGACATTTTATCTCAGACATTATACAACTCAGACATTTTACAACTATCTCAGACATTTTACAACTATCTCAGACATTTTACAACTATCTCAGACATTTTACAACTATCTCAGACATTTTACAAACATCTCAGACATTTTACAAACATCTCAGACATTTTACAACTATCTCAGACATTTTACAACTATCTCAGACAGTTTACAACTATCTCAGACATTTTACAACTATCTCAGACATTTTACAACTATCTCAGACAGTTTACAACTATCTCAGACATTTTACAAACATCTCAGACATTTTACAACTATCTCAGACATTTTACAACTATCTCAGACATTTTACAACTATCTCAGACATTTTACAACTATCTCAGACATTTTACAACTATCTCAGACATTTTACAAACATCTCAGACATTTTACAACTATCTCAGACATTTTACAACATCTCAGACATTTTACAACTATCTCTCACATTTTACAACTATCTCAGACATTTTACAAACATCTCAGACATTTTACAAACATCTCAGACATTTTACAACTATCTCAGACATTTGACAAACATCTCAGACATTTTACAACTATCTCAGACATTTTACAACTATCTCAGACATTTTACAACTATCTCAGACATTTGACAAACATCTCAGACATTTTACAACATCTCAGACATTTTACAACTATCTCAGACATTTGACAAACATCTCAGACAGTTTACAACTATCTCAGACATTTTACAACTATCTCAGACATTTTACAACTATCTCAGACATTTTACAACTATCTCAGACATTTTACAACTATCTCAGACATTTTACAACTATCTCAGACATTTTACAACTATCTCAGACATTTTAAACTATCTCAGACATTTTACAACTATCTCAGACATTTTACAACTATCTCAGACATTTTACAACTATCTCAGACATTTTACAACTATCTCAGACATTTTACAACTATCTCAGACATTTTACAACTATCTCAGACATTTTACAACTATCTCAGACATTTTACAACATCTCAGACATTTTACAAACATCTCAGACATTTTACAAACATCTCAGACATTTTACAAACATCTCAGACATTTTACAACATCTCAGACATTTTACAAACATCTCAGACATTTTACAACTATCTCAGACATTTTACAACTATCTCAGACATTTACAACTATCTCAGACATTTTACAACTATCTCAGACATTTTACAACTATCTCAGACAGTTTACAACTATCTCAGACATTTTACAAACATCTCAGACATTTTACAACTATCTCAGACAGTTTACAACTATCTCAGACATTTTACAACTATCTCAGACATTTTAAACTATCTCAGACATTTTACAACTATCTCAGACAGTTTATAACTATCTCAGACATTTTACAACATCTCAGACATTTTACAACTATCTCAGACATTTTACAACTATCTCAGACATTTGACAAACATCTCAGACATTTTACAACTATCTCAGACATTTTACAACTATCTCAGACATTTTACAACTATCTCAGACATTTTACAAACATCTCAGACATTTTACAAACATCTCAGACATTTTACAAACATCTCAGACATTTTACAACTATCTCAGACATTTGACAACTATCTCAGACAGTTTACAACTATCTCAGACATTTTACAACTATCTCAGACATTTTACAACTATCTCAGACATTTTACAACTATCTCAGACATTTGACAAACATCTCAGACATTTTACAAACATCTCAGACATTTTACAAACATCTCAGACATTTTACAACTATCTCAGACATTTTACAACATCTCAGACATTTTACAACTATCTCAGACATTTTACAACATCTCAGACATTTTACAAACATCTCAGACATTTTACAAACATCTCAGACATTTTACAAACTATCTCAGACATTTTACAACATCTCAGACATTTTACAAACATCTCAGACATTTTACAACTATCTCAGACATTTTACAACTATCTCAGACATTTTACAACTATCTCAGACATTTTACAACTATCTCAGACATTTTACAACTATCTCAGACATTTTACAACTATCTCAGACATTTTACAAACATCTCAGACATTTTACAACTATCTCAGACAGTTTACAACTATCTCAGACATTTTACAACTATCTCAGACATTTTACAACTATCTCAGACATTTTACAACTATCTCAGACATTTTACAACTATCTCAGACATTTTACAAACATCTCAGACATTTTACAACTATCTCAGACATTTTACAACTATCTCAGACATTTTACAACTATCTCAGACATTTTACAACTATCTCAGACATTTTACAAACATCTCAGACATTTTACAAACTATCTCAGACATTTTACAACTATCTCAGACATTTTACAAACATCTCAGACATTTTACAACTATCTCAGACATTTTACAACTATCTCAGACATTTTACAACTATCTCAGACATTTGACAAACATCTCAGACATTTTACAAACATCTCAGACATTTTACAACTATCTCAGACATTTGACAAACATCTCAGACATTTTACAACTATCTCAGACATTTTACAACTATCTCAGACATTTTACAACTATCTCAGACATTTTACAACTATCTCAGACATTTTACAACTATCTCAGACATTTTACAACTATCTCAGACATTTTACAACTATCTCAGACATTTTAAAACTATCTCAGACATTTTACAACTATCTCAGACATTTTACAACTATCTCAGACATTTTACAACTATCTCAGACATTTTACAACTATCTCAGACATTTTACAACTATCTCAGACATTTTACAACTATCTCAGACATTTTACAACTATCTCAGACATTTTACAAACATCTCAGACATTTTACAACATCTCAGACATTTTACAAACATCTCAGACATTTTACAACATCTCAGACATTTTACAAACATCTCAGACATTTTACAAACATCTCAGACATTTTACAACTATCTCAGACATTTTACAACTATCTCAGACATTTACAACTATCTCAGACATTTTACAACTATCTCAGACATTTTACAACTATCTCAGACAGTTTACAACTATCTCAGACATTTTACAAACATCTCAGACATTTTACAACTATCTCAGACAGTTTACAACTATCTCAGACATTTTACAACTATCTCAGACATTTTACAACTATCTCAGACATTTTACAACTATCTCAGACATTTACAACTATCTCAGACATTTTACAAACATCTCAGACATTTTACAACTATCTCAGACATTTTACAACTATCTCAGACATTTGACAAACATCTCAGACATTTTACAACTATCTCAGACATTTTACAACTATCTCAGACATTTTACAACTATCTCAGACATTTGACAAACATCTCAGACATTTTACAAACATCTCAGACATTTTACAAACATCTCAGACATTTTACAACTATCTCAGACATTTTACAACTATCTCAGACAGTTTACAACTATCTCAGACATTTTACAACTATCTCAGACATTTTACAACTATCTCAGACATTTTACAACTATCTCAGACATTTGACAAACATCTCAGACATTTTACAAACATCTCAGACATTTTACAAACATCTCAGACATTTTGCAACTATCTCACACATTTTACCAACATCTCAGACATTTTACAAACATCTCAGACATTTTACAACTATCTCAGACATTTTACAACTATCTCAGACATTTGACAAACATCTCAGACATTTTACAACTATCTCAGACATTTTACAACTATCTCAGACATTTTACAACTATCTCAGACATTTTACAACTATCTCAGACATTTTACAACTATCTCAGACATTTTACAACTATCTCAGACATTTTAAAACTATCTCAGACATTTTACAACTATCTCAGACATTTTACAACTATCTCAGACATTTGACAAACATCTCAGACATTTTACAAACATCTCAGACATTTTACAACTATCTCAGACATTTGACAACTATCTCAGACAGTTTACAACTATCTCAGACATTTTACAACTATCTCAGACATTTTACAACTATCTCAGACATTTACAACTATCTCAGACATTTTACAAACATCTCAGACATTTTACAACTATCTCAGACATTTTACAACTATCTCAGACATTTTACAACTATCTCAGACATTTTACAACTATCTCAGACATTTTACAACTATCTCAGACATTTTACAAACATCTCAGACATTTTGCAACTATCTCACATATTTTACCAACATCTCAGACATTTTACAAACATCTCAGACATTTTACAACTATCTCTCAGACATTTTACAACTATCTCAGACATTTGACAAACATCTCAGACATTTTACAAACATCTCAGACATTTTACAACTATCTCAGACATTTGACAAACATCTCAGACAGTTTACAACTATCTCAGACATTTTACAACTATCTCAGACATTTTACAACTATCTCAGACATTTGACAAACATCTCAGACATTTTACAAACATCTCAGACATTTTACAACTATCTCAGACATTTGACAAACATCTCAGACAGTTTACAACTATCTCAGACATTTTACAACTATCTCAGACATTTTACAACTATCTCAGACATTTTACAACTATCTCAGACATTTTACAACTATCTCAGACATTTTACAACTATCTCAGACATTTTACAACTATCTCAGACATTTTAAAACTATCTCAGACATTTTACAACTATCTCAGACATTTTACAACTATCTCAGACATTTTACAACTATCTCAGACAGTTTACAACTATCTCAGACATTTTACAACTATCTCAGACATTTTACAACTATCTCAGACATTTTACAACTATCTCAGACATTTGACAAACATCTCAGACATTTTACAAACATCTCAGACATTTTACAACTATCTCAGACATTTGACAACTATCTCAGACAGTTTACAACTATCTCAGACATTTTACAACTATCTCAGACATTTTACAACTATCTCAGACAGTTTACAACTATCTCAGACATTTTACAAACATCTCAGACATTTTACAACTATCTCAGACAGTTTACAACTATCTCAGACATTTTACAACTATCTCAGACATTTTACAACTATCTCAGACATTTTACAACTATCTCAGACATTTTACAAACATCTCAGACATTTTGCAACTATCTCACACATTTTACCAACATCTCAGACATTTTACAAACATCTCAGACATTTTACAACTATCTCTCAGACATTTTACAACTATCTCAGACATTTGACAAACATCTCAGACATTTTACAAACATCTCAGACATTTTACAACTATCTCAGACATTTGACAAACATCTCAGACAGTTTACAACTATCTCAGACATTTTACAACTATCTCAGACATTTTACAACTATCTCAGACATTTGACAAACATCTCAGACATTTTACAAACATCTCAGACATTTTACAACTATCTCAGACATTTGACAAACATCTCAGACAGTTTACAACTATCTCAGACATTTTACAACTATCTCAGACATTTTACAACTATCTCAGACATTTTACAACTATCTCAGACATTTTACAACTATCTCAGACATTTTACAACTATCTCAGACATTTTACAACTATCTCAGACATTTTAAAACTATCTCAGACATTTTACAACTATCTCAGACATTTTACAACTATCTCAGACATTTTACAACTATCTCAGACAGTTTACAACTATCTCAGACATTTTACAACTATCTCAGACATTTTACAACTATCTCAGACATTTTACAACTATCTCAGACATTTGACAAACATCTCAGACATTTTACAAACATCTCAGACATTTTGCAACTATCTCAGACATTTTACCAACATCTCAGACATTTTACAAACATCTCAGACATTTTACAACTATCTCAGACATTTTACAACTATCTCAGACATTTGACAAACATCTCAGACAGTTTACAACTATCTCAGACATTTTACAACTATCTCAGACATTTTACAACTATCTCAGACATTTGACAAACATCTCAGACATTTTACAAACATCTCAGACATTTTACAAACATCTCAGACATTTTACAAACATCTCAGACATTTTACAAACATCTCAGACATTTTACAACTATCTCAGACATTTTACAACTATCTCAGACATTTACAACTATCTCAGACATTTTACAACTATCTCAGACATTTTACAACTATCTCAGACAGTTTACAACTATCTCAGACATTTTACAAACATCTCAGACATTTTGCAACTATCTCAGACAGTTTACAACTATCTCAGACATTTTACAACTATCTCAGACATTTTAAAACTATCTCAGACATTTTACAACTATCTCAGACAGTTTATAACTATCTCAGACATTTTACAAACATCTCAGACATTTTACAACTATCTCAGACATTTTACAACTATCTCAGACATTTGACAAACATCTCAGACATTTTACAACTATCTCAGACATTTTACAACTATCTCAGACATTTTACAACTATCTCAGACATTTGACAAACATCTCAGACATTTTACAAACATCTCAGACATTTTACAAACATCTCAGACATTTTACAACTATCTCAGACATTTTACAACTATCTCAGACATTTACAACTATCTCAGACATTTTACAACTATCTCAGACATTTTACAACTATCTCAGACATTTTACAACTATCTCAGACAGTTTACAACTATCTCAGACATTTTACAAACATCTCAGACATTTTACAACTATCTCAGACATTTTACAACTATCTCAGACATTTTACAACTATCTCAGACATTTTAAAACTATCTCAGACATTTTACAACTATCTCAGACAGTTTTACAACTATCTCAGACATTTTACAAACATCTCAGACATTTTACAACTATCTCAGACATTTTACAACTATCTCAGACATTTGACAAACATCTCAGACAGTTTACAACTATCTCAGACATTTTACAACTATCTCAGACATTTTACAACTATCTCAGACATTTTACAACTATCTCAGACATTTTACAACTATCTCAGACATTTTACAAACATCTCAGACATTTTACAACTATCTCAGACAGTTTTACAACTATCTCAGACATTTTACAACTATCTCAGACATTTTAAAACTATCTCAGACATTTTACAACTATCTCAGACAGTTTACAACTATCTCAGACATTTTACAAACATCTCAGACATTTTACAACTATCTCAGACATTTTACAACTATCTCAGACATTTGACAAACATCTCAGACAGTTTACAACTATCTCAGACATTTTACAACTATCTCAGACATTTTACAACTATCTCAGACATTTGACAAACATCTCAGACATTTTACAAACATCTCAGACATTTTACAAACATCTCAGACATTTTACAAACATCTCAGACATTTTACAAACATCTCAGACATTTTACAACTATCTCAGACATTTTACAACTATCTCAGACATTTTACAACTATCTCAGACATTTTACAACTATCTCAGACATTTACAACTATCTCAGACATTTTACAACTATCTCAGACATTTTACAACTATCTCAGACATTTTACAACTATCTCAGACATTTTACAACTATCTCAGACATTTTAAAACTATCTCAGACATTTTACAACTATCTCAGACATTTTACAACTATCTCAGACATTTTACAAACATCTCAGACATTTTACAACTATCTCAGACATTTTACAACTATCTCAGACATTTGACAAACATCTCAGACATTTTACAACTATCTCAGACATTTTACAACTATCTCAGACATTTTACAACTATCTCAGACATTTTACAACATCTCAGACATTTTACAAACATCTCAGACATTTTACAAACATCTCAGACATTTTACAACTATCTCAGACATTTTACAACTATCTCAGACATTTTACAACTATCTCAGACATTTTACAACTATCTCAGACATTTTACAACTATCTCAGACATTTTACAACTATCTCAGACATTTTACAACTATCTCAGACATTTTACAACTATCTCAGACATTTTACAAACATCTCAGACATTTTGCAACTATCTCAGACATTTTACAACTATCTCAGACATTTTACAACTATCTCAGACATTTTAAAACTATCTCAGACATTTTACAACTATCTCAGACATTTTACAACTATCTCAGACATTTTACAAACATCTCAGACATTTTACAACTATCTCAGACATTTTACAACTATCTCAGACATTTGACAAACATCTCAGACAGTTTACAACTATCTCAGACATTTTACAACTATCTCAGACATTTTACAACTATCTCAGACATTTTACAACTATCTCAGACAGTTTACAACTATCTCAGACATTTTACAAACATCTCAGACATTTTACAACTATCTCAGACATTTTACAACTATCTCAGACATTTTACAACTATCTCAGACATTTTAAAACTATCTCAGACATTTTACAACTATCTCAGACAGTTTACAACTATCTCAGACATTTTACAAACATCTCAGACATTTTACAACTATCTCAGACATTTTACAACTATCTCAGACATTTGACAAACATCTCAGACAGTTTACAACTATCTCAGACATTTTACAACTATCTCAGACATTTTACAACTATCTCAGACATTTGACAAACATCTCAGACATTTTACAAACATCTCAGACATTTTACAAACATCTCAGACATTTTACAAACATCTCAGACATTTTACAAACATCTCAGACATTTTACAACTATCTCAGACATTTTACAACTATCTCAGACAGTTTACAACTATCTCAGACATTTTACAACTATCTCAGACATTTTACAACTATCTCAGACAGTTTACAACTATCTCAGACATTTTACAAACATCTCAGACATTTTACAACTATCTCAGACAGTTTACAACTATCTCAGACATTTTACAACTATCTCAGACATTTTACAACTATCTCAGACATTTTACAACTATCTCAGACATTTTACAACTATCTCAGACATTTTACAAACATCTCAGACATTTTACAACTATCTCAGACATTTTACAACTATCTCAGACATTTTACAACTATCTCAGACATTTGACAAACATCTCAGACATTTTACAAACATCTCAGACATTTTACAACTATCTCAGACATTTTACAAACATCTCAGACATTTTACAACTATCTCAGACATTTTACAACTATCTCAGACACTTTACAACTATCTCAGACATTTTACAACTATCTCAGACATTTTACAACTATCTCAGACATTACAACTATCTCAGACATTTTACAACTATCTCAGACATTTTAAAACTATCTCAGACATTTTACAACTATCTCAGACATTTTACAACTATCTCAGACATTTTACAACTATCTCAGACAGTTTACAACTATCTCAGACATTTTACAACATCTCAGACATTTTACAACTATCTCAGACATTTTACAACTATCTCAGACATTTGACAAACATCTCAGACATTTTACAAACATCTCAGACATTTTGCAACTATCTCACATATTTTGCCAACATCTCAGACATTTTACAAACATCTCAGACATTTTACAACTATCTCAGACATTTTACAACTATCTCAGACATTTGACAAACATCTCAGACAGTTTACAACTATCTCAGACATTTTACAACTATCTCAGACATTTTACAACTATCTCAGACATTTGACAAACATCTCAGACATTTTACAAACATCTCAGACATTTTACAAACATCTCAGACATTTTACAAACATCTCAGACATTTTACAAACATCTCAGACATTTTACAACTATCTCAGACATTTTACAACTATCTCAGACATTTTACAACTATCTCAGACATTTTACAACTATCTCAGACAGTTTACAACTATCTCAGACATTTTACAAACATCTCAGACATTTTGCAACTATCTCAGACAGTTTACAACTATCTCAGACATTTTACAACTATCTCAGACATTTTACAACTATCTCAGACATTTTACAACTATCTCAGACAGTTTACAACTATCTCAGACATTTTACAAACATCTCAGACATTTTACAACTATCTCAGACATTTTACAACTATCTCAGACATTTGACAAACATCTCAGACAGTTTACAACTATCTCAGACATTTTACAACTATCTCAGACATTTTACAACTATCTCAGACATTTGACAAACATCTCAGACATTTTACAAACATCTCAGACATTTTACAAACATCTCAGACATTTTACAAACATCTCAGACATTTTACAAACATCTCAGACATTTTACAACTATCTCAGACATTTTACAACTATCTCAGACAGTTTACAACTATCTCAGACATTTTACAACTATCTCAGACATTTTACAACTATCTCAGACAGTTTACAACTATCTCAGACATTTTACAAACATCTCAGACATTTTGCAACTATCTCAGACAGTTTACAACTATCTCAGACATTTTACAACTATCTCAGACATTTTACAACTATCTCAGACATTTTACAACTATCTCAGACAGTTTACAACTATCTCAGACATTTTACAAACATCTCAGACATTTTACAACTATCTCAGACATTTTACAACTATCTCAGACATTTTACAACTATCTCAGACATTTGACAAACATCTCAGACATTTTACAAACATCTCAGACATTTTACAACTATCTCAGACATTTGACAAACATCTCAGACAGTTTACAACTATCTCAGACATTTTACAACTATCTCAGACATTTTACAACTATCTCAGACATTTTACAACTATCTCAGACATTTTACAACTATCTCAGACATTTTACAACTATCTCAGACATTTTACAACTATCTCAGACATTTTAAAACTATCTCAGACATTTTACAACTATCTCAGACATTTTACAACTATCTCAGACATTTTACAACTATCTCAGACATTTTACAACTATCTCAGACATTTTACAACTATCTCAGACATTTTACAACTATCTCAGACATTTGACAAACATCTCAGACATTTTGCAACTATCTCACACATTTTACAACATCTCAGACATTTTACAAACATCTCAGACATTTTACAACTATCTCAGACATTTTACAACTATCTCAGACATTTGACAAACATCTCAGACAGTTTACAACTATCTCAGACATTTTACAACTATCTCAGACATTTTACAACTATCTCAGACATTTGACAAACATCTCAGACATTTTACAAACATCTCAGACATTTTACAAACATCTCAGACATTTTACAAACATCTCAGACATTTTACAAACATCTCAGACATTTTACAAACATCTCAGACATTTTACAACTATCTCAGACATTTTACAACTATCTCAGACAGTTTACAACTATCTCAGACATTTTACAACTATCTCAGACATTTTACAACTATCTCAGACAGTTTACAACTATCTCAGACATTTTACAAACATCTCAGACATTTTACAACTATCTCAGACAGTTTACAACTATCTCAGACATTTTACAACTATCTCAGACATTTTACAACTATCTCAGACATTTTACAACTATCTCAGACAGTTTACAACTATCTCAGACATTTTACAAACATCTCAGACATTTTACAACTATCTCAGACATTTTACAACTATCTCAGACATTTTACAACTATCTCAGACATTTGACAAACATCTCAGACATTTTACAAACATCTCAGACATTTTACAACTATCTCAGACATTTGACAAACATCTCAGACAGTTTACAACTATCTCAGACATTTTACAACTATCTCAGACATTTTACAACTATCTCAGACATTTTACAACTATCTCAGACATTTTACAACTATCTCAGACATTTTACAACTATCTCAGACATTTTACAACTATCTCAGACATTTTAAAACTATCTCAGACATTTTACAACTATCTCAGACATTTTACAACTATCTCAGACATTTTACAACTATCTCAGACATTTTACAACTATCTCAGACATTTTACAACTATCTCAGACATTTTACAACTATCTCAGACAGTTTACAACTATCTCAGACATTTTACAAACATCTCAGACATTTTACAACTATCTCAGACAGTTTACAACTATCTCAGACATTTTACAACTATCTCAGACATTTTACAACTATCTCAGACATTTTACAACTATCTCAGACAGTTTACAACTATCTCAGACATTTTACAAACATCTCAGACATTTTACAACTATCTCAGACATTTTACAACTATCTCAGACATTTTACAACTATCTCAGACATTTGACAAACATCTCAGACATTTTACAAACATCTCAGACATTTTACAACTATCTCAGACATTTGACAAACATCTCAGACATTTTACAACTATCTCAGACATTTTACAACTATCTCAGACATTTTACAACTATCTCAGACATTTTACAACTATCTCAGACATTTTACAACTATCTCAGACATTTTACAACTATCTCAGACATTTTACAACTATCTCAGACATTTTAAAACTATCTCAGACATTTTACAACTATCTCAGACATTTTACAACTATCTCAGACATTTTACAACTATCTCAGACATTTTACAACTATCTCAGACATTTTACAACTATCTCAGACATTTTACAACTATCTCAGACATTTTACAAACATCTCAGACATTTTACAACTATCTCAGACATTTTGCCAACATCTCAGACATTTTACAAACATCTCAGACATTTTACAACTATCTCAGACATTTTACAACTATCTCAGACATTTGACAAACATCTCAGACAGTTTACAACTATCTCAGACATTTTACAACTATCTCAGACATTTTACAACTATCTCAGACATTTGACAAACATCTCAGACATTTTACAAACATCTCAGACATTTTACAAACATCTCAGACATTTTACAAACATCTCAGACATTTTACAAACATCTCAGACATTTTACAACTATCTCAGACATTTTACAACTATCTCAGACATTTTACAACTATCTCAGACATTTTACAACTATCTCAGACAGTTTACAACTATCTCAGACATTTTACAAACATCTCAGACATTTTGCAACTATCTCAGACAGTTTACAACTATCTCAGACATTTTACAACTATCTCAGACATTTTACAACTATCTCAGACATTTTACAACTATCTCAGACAGTTTATAACTATCTCAGACATTTTACAAACATCTCAGACATTTTACAACTATCTCAGACATTTTACAACTATCTCAGACATTTGACAAACATCTCAGACAGTTTACAACTATCTCAGACATTTTACAACTATCTCAGACATTTTACAACTATCTCAGACATTTGACAAACATCTCAGACATTTTACAAACATCTCAGACATTTTACAAACATCTCAGACATTTTACAAACATCTCAGACATTTTACAAACATCTCAGACATTTTACAACTATCTCAGACATTTTACAACTATCTCAGACAGTTTACAACTATCTCAGACATTTTACAACTATCTCAGACATTTTACAACTATCTCAGACAGTTTACAACTATCTCAGACATTTTACAAACATCTCAGACATTTTACAACTATCTCAGACAGTTTACAACTATCTCAGACATTTTACAACTATCTCAGACATTTTACAACTATCTCAGACATTTTACAACTATCTCAGACATTTTATAACTATCTCAGACATTTTACAAACATCTCAGACATTTTACAACTATCTCAGACATTTTACAACTATCTCAGACATTTTACAACTATCTCAGACAGTTTACAACTATCTCAGACATTTTACAAACATCTCAGACATTTTGCAACTATCTCAGACAGTTTACAACTATCTCAGACATTTTACAACTATCTCAGACATTTTAAACTATCTCAGACATTTTACAACTATCTCAGACAGTTTTAACTATCTCAGACATTTTACAAACATCTCAGACATTTTACAACTATCTCAGACATTTTACAACTATCTCAGACATTTTACAACTATCTCAGACATTTTACAACTATCTCAGACATTTTACAACTATCTCAGACATTTTACAAACATCTCAGACATTTTACAAACATCTCAGACATTTTACAACTATCTCAGACATTTGACAAACATCTCAGACATTTTACAACTATCTCAGACATTTTACAACTATCTCAGACATTTACAACTATCTCAGACATTTTACAACTATCTCAGACATTTTACAACTATCTCAGACATTTTACAACTATCTCAGACATTTTACAACTATCTCAGACATTTTAAAACTATCTCAGACATTTTACAACTATCTCAGACATTTTACAACTATCTCAGACATTTTACAACTATCTCAGACAGTTTACAACTATCTCAGACATTTTACAACAATCTCAGACATTTTACAACTATCTCAGACATTTTACAACTATCTCAGACATTTGACAAACATCTCAGACATTTTACAAACATCTCAGACATTTTGCAACTATCTCACATATTTTGCCAACATCTCAGACATTTTACAAACATCTCAGACATTTTACAACTATCTCAGACATTTTACAACTATCTCAGACATTTGACAAACATCTCAGACAGTTTACAACTATCTCAGACATTTTACAACTATCTCAGACATTTTACAACTATCTCAGACATTTGACAAACATCTCAGACATCTTACAAACATCTCAGACATTTTACAAACATCTCAGACATTTTACAAACATCTCAGACATTTTACAAACATCTCAGACATTTTACAACTATCTCAGACATTTTACAACTATCTCAGACAATTTACAACTATCTCAGACATTTTACAACTATCTCAGACATTTTACAACTATCTCAGACAGTTTACAACTATCTCAGACATTTTACAAACATCTCAGACATTTTGCAACTATCTCAGACAGTTTACAACTATCTCAGACATTTTACAACTATCTCAGACATTTTAAAACTATCTCAGACATTTTACAACTATCTCAGACAGTTTATAACTATCTCAGACATTTTACAAACATCTCAGACATTTTACAACTATCTCAGACATTTTACAACTATCTCAGACATTTGACAAACATCTCAGACAGTTTACAACTATCTCAGACATTTTACAACTATCTCAGACATTTTACAACTATCTCAGACATTTGACAAACATCTCAGACATTTTACAAACATCTCAGACATTTTACAAACATCTCAGACATTTTACAAACATCTCAGACATTTTACAAACATCTCAGACATTTTACAACTATCTCAGACATTTTACAACTATCTCAGACATTTTACAACTATCTCAGACATTTTACAACTATCTCAGACAGTTTACAACTATCTCAGACATTTTACAAACATCTCAGACATTTTGCAACTATCTCAGACAGTTTACAACTATCTCAGACATTTTACAACTATCTCAGACATTTTACAACTATCTCAGACATTTTACAACTATCTCAGACAGTTTATAACTATCTCAGACATTTTACAAACATCTCAGACATTTTACAACTATCTCAGACATTTTACAACTATCTCAGACATTTTACAACTATCTTAGACATTTGACAAACATCTCAGACATTTTACAAACATCTCAGACATTTTACAACTATCTCAGACATTTGACAAACATCTCAGACAGTTTACAACTATCTCAGACATTTTACAACTATCTCAGACACTTTACAACTATCTCAGATATTTTACAACTATCTCAGACATTTTACAACTATCTCAGACAGATTACAACTATCTCAGACATTTTACAACTATCTCAGACATTTTAAAACTATCTCAGACATTTTACAACTATCTCAGACATTTTACAACTATCTCAGACATTTTACAACTATCTCAGACAGTTTACAACTATCTCAGACATTTTACAACAATCTCAGACATTTTACAACTATCTCAGACATTTTACAACTATCTCAGACATTTGACAAACATCTCAGACATTTTGCAACTATCTCACATATTTTGCCAACATCTCAGACATTTTACAAACATCTCAGACATTTTACAACTATCTCAGACATTTTACAACTATCTCAGACATTTGACAAACATCTCAGACAGTTTACAACTATCTCAGACATTTTACAACTATCTCAGACATTTTACAACTATCTCAGACATTTGACAAACATCTCAGACATCTTACAAACATCTCAGACATTTTACAAACATCTCAGACATTTTACAAACATCTCAGACATTTTACAAACATCTCAGACATTTTACAACTATCTCAGACATTTTACAACTATCTCAGACAATTTACAACTATCTCAGACATTTTACAACTATCTCAGACATTTTACAACTATCTCAGACAGTTTACAACTATCTCAGACATTTTACAAACATCTCAGACATTTTGCAACTATCTCAGACAGTTTACAACTATCTCAGACATTTTACAACTATCTCAGACATTTTACAACTATCTCAGACATTTTACAACTATCTCAGACAGTTTATAACTATCTCAGACATTTTACAAACATCTCAGACATTTTACAACTATCTCAGACATTTTACAACTATCTCAGACATTTGACAAACATCTCAGACAGTTTACAACTATCTCAGACATTTTACAACTATCTCAGACATTTTACAACTATCTCAGACATTTGACAAACATCTCAGACATCTTACAAACATCTCAGACATTTTACAAACATCTCAGACATTTTACAAACATCTCAGACATTTTACAACTATCTCAGACATTTTACAAACATCTCAGACATTTTGCAACTATCTCAGACAGTTTACAACTATCTCAGACATTTTACAACTATCTCAGACATTTTACAACTATCTCAGACATTTTACAACTATCTCAGACAGTTTACAACTATCTCAGACATTTTACAAACATCTCAGACATTTTGCAACTATCTCAGACAGTTTACAACTATCTCAGACATTTTACAACTATCTCAGACATTTTACAACTATCTCAGACATTTTACAACTATCTCAGACAGTTTATAACTATCTCAGACATTTTACAAACATCTCAGACATTTTACAACTATCTCAGACATTTTACAACTATCTCAGACATTTGACAAACATCTCAGACAGTTTTACAACTATCTCAGACATTTTACAACTATCTCAGACATTTTACAACTATCTCAGACATTTTACAACTATCTCAGACAGTTTACAACTATCTCAGACATTTTACAACTATCTCAGACATTTTACAACTATCTCAGACAGTTTACAACTATCTCAGACATTTTACAAACATCTCAGACATTTTACAACTATCTCAGACAGTTTACAACTATCTCAGACATTTTACAACTATCTCAGACATTTTACAACTATCTCAGACATTTTACAACTATCTCAGACAGTTTACAACTATCTCAGACATTTTACAAACATCTCAGACATTTTACAACTATCTCAGACATTTTACAACTATCTCAGACATTTTACAACTATCTCAGACAGTTTACAACTATCTCAGACATTTTACAAACATCTCAGACATTTTACAACTATCTCAGACAGTTTACAACTATCTCAGACATTTTACAACTATCTCAGACATTTTAAAACTATCTCAGACATTTTACAACTATCTCAGACAGTTTACAACTATCTCAGACATTTTACAAACATCTCAGACATTTTACAACTATCTCAGACATTTTACAACTATCTCAGACATTTGACAAACATCTCAGACAGTTTACAACTATCTCAGACATTTTACAACTATCTCAGACATTTTACAACTATCTCAGACATTTGACAAACATCTCAGACATTTTACAAACATCTCAGACATTTTACAAACATCTCAGACATTTTACAAACATCTCAGACATTTTACAAACATCTCAGACATTTTACAACTATCTCAGACATTTTACAACTATCTCAGACAGTTTACAACTATCTCAGACATTTTACAAACATCTCAGACATTTTGCAACTATCTCAGACAGTTTACAACTATCTCAGACATTTTACAACTATCTCAGACATTTTAAAACTATCTCAGACATTTTACAACTATCTCAGACAGTTTATAACTATCTCAGACATTTTACAAACATCTCAGACATTTTACAACTATCTCAGACATTTTACAACTATCTCAGACATTTGACAAACATCTCAGACAGTTTACAACTATCTCAGACATTTTACAACTATCTCAGACATTTTACAACTATCTCAGACATTTGACAAACATCTCAGACATTTTACAAACATCTCAGACATTTTACAAACATCTCAGACATTTTACAACTATCTCAGACATTTTACAACTATCTCAGACAATTTACAACTATCTCAGACATTTTACAACTATCTCAGACATTTTACAACTATCTCAGACAGTTTTACAACTATCTCAGACAGTTTTACAACTATCTCAGACAGTTTACAACTATCTCAGACATTTTACAAACATCTCAGACATTTTGCAACTATCTCAGACAGTTTACAACTATCTCAGACATTTTACAACTATCTCAGACATTTTAAAACTATCTCAGACATTTTACAACTATCTCAGACAGTTTATAACTATCTCAGACATTTTACAAACATCTCAGACATTTTACAACTATCTCAGACATTTTACAACTATCTCAGACATTTGACAAACATCTCAGACAGTTTACAACTATCTCAGACATTTTACAACTATCTCAGACATTTTACAACTATCTCAGACATTTTACAACTATCTCAGACAGTTTACAACTATCTCAGACATTTTACAAACATCTCAGACATTTTACAACTATCTCAGACAGTTTACAACTATCTCAGACATTTTACAACTATCTCAGACATTTTAAAACTATCTCAGACATTTTACAACTATCTCAGACAGTTTATAACTATCTCAGACATTTTACAAACATCTCAGACATTTTACAAACATCTCAGACAGTTTACAACTATCTCAGACATTTTACAACTATCTCAGACATTTTACAACTATCTCAGACATTTTACAACTATCTCAGACATTTTACAACTATCTCAGACATTTGACAAACATCTCAGACATTTTACAACTATCTCAGACATTTTACAACTATCTCAGACATTTTACAACTATCTCAGACAGTTTACAACTATCTCAGACATTTTACAACTATCTCAGACATTTTACAACTATCTCAGACAGTTTACAACTATCTCAGACATTTTACAAACATCTCAGACATTTTGCAACTATCTCAGACAGTTTACAACTATCTCAGACATTTTACAACTATCTCAGACATTTTACAACTATCTCAGACATTTTACAACTATCTCAGACAGTTTATAACTATCTCAGACATTTTACAAACATCTCAACATTTTACAACTATCTCAGACATTTTACAACTATCTCAGACATTTTACAACTATCTCAGACAGTTTACAACTATCTCAGACATTTTACAAACATCTCAGACATTTTGCAACTATCTCAGACAGTTTACAACTATCTCAGACATTTTACAACTATCTCAGACATTTTAAAACTATCTCAGACAGTTTACAACTATCTCAGACATTTTACAACTATCTCAGACACTTTACAACTATCTCAGACATTTTACAACTATCTCAGACATTTTACAACTATCTCAGACAGATTACAACTATCTCAGACATTTTACAACTATCTCAGACATTTTAAAACTATCTCAGACATTTTACAACTATCTCAGACATTTTACAACTATCTCAGACATTTTACAACTATCTCAGACAGTTTACAACTATCTCAGACATTTTACAACAATCTCAGACATTTTACAACTATCTCAGACATTTTACAACTATCTCAGACATTTGACAAACATCTCAGACATTTTACAAACATCTCAGACATTTTGCAACTATCTCACATATTTTGCCAACATCTCAGACATTTTACAAACATCTCAGACATTTTACAACTATCTCAGACATTTTACAACTATCTCAGACATTTGACAAACATCTCAGACAGTTTACAACTATCTCAGACATTTTACAACTATCTCAGACATTTTACAACTATCTCAGACATTTGACAAACATCTCAGACATCTTACAAACATCTCAGACATTTTACAAACATCTCAGACATTTTACAAACATCTCAGACATTTTACAAACATCTCAGACATTTTACAACTATCTCAGACATTTTACAACTATCTCAGACAATTTACAACTATCTCAGACATTTTACAACTATCTCAGACATTTTACAACTATCTCAGACAGTTTACAACTATCTCAGACATTTTACAAACATCTCAGACATTTTGCAACTATCTCAGACAGTTTACAACTATCTCAGACATTTTACAACTATCTCAGACATTTTAAAACTATCTCAGACATTTTACAACTATCTCAGACAGTTTATAACTATCTCAGACATTTTACAAACATCTCAGACATTTTACAACTATCTCAGACATTTTACAACTATCTCAGACATTTGACAAACATCTCAGACAGTTTACAACTATCTCAGACATTTTACAACTATCTCAGACATTTTACAACTATCTCAGACATTTGACAAACATCTCAGACATCTTACAAACATCTCAGACATTTTACAAACATCTCAGACATTTTACAAACATCTCAGACATTTTACAAACATCTCAGACATTTTACAACTATCTCAGACATTTTACAACTATCTCAGACAGTTTACAACTATCTCAGACATTTTACAACTATCTCAGACATTTTACAACTATCTCAGACAGTTTACAACTATCTCAGACATTTTACAAACATCTCAGACATTTTGCAACTATCTCAGATATTTTACAACTATCTCAGACACTTTACAACTATCTCAGATATTTTACAACTATCTCAGACATTTTACAACTATCTCAGACAGATTACAACTATCTCAGACATTTTACAACTATCTCAGACATTTTAAAACTATCTCAGACATTTTACAACTATCTCAGACATTTTACAACTATCTCAGACATTTTACAACTATCTCAGACAGTTTACAACTATCTCAGACATTTTACAACAATCTCAGACATTTTACAACTATCTCAGACATTTTACAACTATCTCAGACATTTGACAAACATCTCAGACATTTTGCAACTATCTCACATATTTTGCCAACATCTCAGACATTTTACAAACATCTCAGACATTTTACAACTATCTCAGACATTTTACAACTATCTCAGACATTTGACAAACATCTCAGACAGTTTACAACTATCTCAGACATTTTACAACTATCTCAGACATTTTACAACTATCTCAGACATTTGACAAACATCTCAGACATCTTACAAACATCTCAGACATTTTACAAACATCTCAGACATTTTACAAACATCTCAGTCATTTTACAAACATCTCAGACATTTTACAACTATCTCAGACATTTTACAACTATCTCAGACAATTTACAACTATCTCAGACATTTTACAACTATCTCAGACATTTTACAACTATCTCAGACAGTTTACAACTATCTCAGACATTTTACAAACATCTCAGACATTTTGCAACTATCTCAGACAGTTTACAACTATCTCAGACATTTTACAACTATCTCAGACATTTTACAACTATCTCAGACATTTTACAACTATCTCAGACAGTTTATAACTATCTCAGACATTTTACAAACATCTCAGACATTTTACAACTATCTCAGACATTTTACAACTATCTCAGACATTTGACAAACATCTCAGACAGTTTACAACTATCTCAGACATTTTACAACTATCTCAGACATTTTACAACTATCTCAGACATTTGACAAACATCTCAGACATCTTACAAACATCTCAGACATTTTACAAACATCTCAGACATTTTACAAACATCTCAGACATTTTACAAACATCTCAGACATTTTACAACTATCTCAGACATTTTACAACTATCTCAGACAGTTTACAACTATCTCAGACATTTTACAACTATCTCAGACATTTTACAACTATCTCAGACAGTTTACAACTATCTCAGACATTTTACAAACATCTCAGACATTTTGCAACTATCTCAGACAGTTTACAACTATCTCAGACATTTTACAACTATCTCAGACATTTTACAACTATCTCAGACATTTTACAACTATCTCAGACAGTTTATAACTATCTCAGACATTTTACAAACATCTCAAACATTTTACAACTATCTCAGACATTTTACAACTATCTCAGACATTTGACAAACATCTCAGACATTTTACAAACATCTCAGACATTTTACAAACATCTCAGACATTTTGCAACTATCTCACATATTTTACCAACATCTCAGACATTTTACAAACATCTCAGACATTTTACAACTATCTCAGACATTTTACAACTATCTCAGACATTTGACAAACATCTCAGACATTTTACAACTATCTCAGACAGGTTACAACTATCTCAGACATTTTACAACTATCTCAGACATTTTAAAACTATCTCAGACATTTTACAACTATCTCAGACATTTTACAACTATCTCAGACATTTTACAACTATCTCAGACAGTTTACAACTATCTCAGACATTTTACAACAATCTCAGACATTTTACAACTATCTCAGACATTTTACAACTATCTCAGACATTTGACAAACATCTCAGACATTTTACAAACATCTCAGACATTTTGCAACTATCTCACATATTTTGCCAACATCTCAGACATTTTACAAACATCTCAGACATTTTACAACTATCTCAGACATTTTACAACTATCTCAGACATTTGACAAACATCTCAGACAGTTTACAACTATCTCAGACATTTTACAACTATCTCAGACATTTTACAACTATCTCAGACATTTGACAAACATCTCAGACATCTTACAAACATCTCAGACATTTTACAAACATCTCAGACATTTTACAAACATCTCAGTCATTTTACAAACATCTCAGACATTTTACAACTATCTCAGACATTTTACAACTATCTCAGACAATTTACAACTATCTCAGACATTTTACAACTATCTCAGACATTTTACAACTATCTCATACAGTTTATAACTATCTCAGACATTTTACAAACATCTCAGACATTTTACAACTATCTCAGACATTTTACAACTATCTCAGACATTTGACAAACATCTCAGACAGTTTACAACTATCTCAGACATTTTACAACTATCTCAGACATTTTACAACTATCTCAGACATTTTACAACTATCTCAGACAGTTTATAACTATCTCAGACATTTTACAAACATCTCAGACATTTTACAACTATCTCAGACATTTTACAACTATCTCAGACATTTGACAAACATCTCAGACAGTTTACAACTATCTCAGACATTTTACAACTATCTCAGACATTTTACAACTATCTCAGACATTTGACAAACATCTCAGACATCTTACAAACATCTCAGACATTTTACAAACATCTCAGACATTTTACAAACATCTCAGACATTTTACAAACATCTCAGACATTTTACAACTATCTCAGACATTTTACAACTATCTCAGACAGTTTACAACTATCTCAGACATTTTACAACTATCTCAGACATTTTACAACTATCTCAGACAGTTTACAACTATCTCAGACATTTTACAAACATCTCAGACATTTTGCAACTATCTCAGACAGTTTACAACTATCTCAGACATTTTACAACTATCTCAGACATTTTACAACTATCTCAGACATTTTACAACTATCTCAGACAGTTTATAACTATCTCAGACATTTTACAAACATCTCAAACATTTTACAACTATCTCAGACATTTTACAACTATCTCAGACATTTGACAAACATCTCAGACATTTTACAAACATCTCAGACATTTTACAAACATCTCAGACATTTTGCAACTATCTCACATATTTTACCAACATCTCAGACATTTTACAAACATCTCAGACATTTTACAACTATCTCAGACATTTTACAACTATCTCAGACATTTGACAAACATCTCAGACATTTTACAAACATCTCAGACATTTTACAACTATCTCAGACATTTTACAACTATCTCAGACAATTTACAACTATCTCAGACATTTTACAACTATCTCAGACATTTTACAACTATCTCAGACAGTTTACAACTATCTCAGACATTTTACAAACATCTCAGACATTTTGCAACTATCTCAGACAGTTTACAACTATCTCAGACATTTTACAACTATCTCAGACATTTTAAAACTATCTCAGACATTTTACAACTATCTCAGACAGTTTATAACTATCTCAGACATTTTACAAACATCTCAGACATTTTACAACTATCTCAGACATTTGACAAACATCTCAGACAGTTTACAACTATCTCAGACATTTTACAACTATCTCAGACATTTTACAACTATCTCAGACATTTGACAAACATCTCAGACATCTTACAAACATCTCAGACATTTTACAAACATCTCAGACATTTTACAAACATCTCAGACATTTTACAAACATCTCAGACATTTTACAACTATCTCAGACATTTTACAACTATCTCAGACAGTTTACAACTATCTCAGACATTTTACAACTATCTCAGACATTTTACAACTATCTCAGACAGTTTACAACTATCTCAGACATTTTACAAACATCTCAGACATTTTGCAACTATCTCAGACAGTTTACAACTATCTCAGACATTTTACAACTATCTCAGACATTTTACAACTATCTCAGACATTTTACAACTATCTCAGACATTTTACAACTATCTCAGACAGATTACAACTATCTCAGACATTTTACAACTATCTCAGACATTTTACAACTATCTCAGACATTTTACAACTATCTCAGACATTTTACAACTAACTCAGACAGATTACAACTATCTCAGACAGATTACAACTATCTCAGACATTTGACAAACATCTCAGACATTTTACAACTATCTCAGACATTTGACAAACATCTCAGACATTTGACAACTATCTCAGACATTTGACAAACATCTCAGACATTTTACAACTATCTCAGACATTTTACAACTATCTCAGACATTTTACAACTATCTCAGACATTTTACAACTATCTCAGACATTTTACAACTATCTCAGACAGATTACAACTATCTCAGACATTTTACAACTATCTCAGACATTTTACAACTATCTTGAATCCAGCTTCGTATTGTTCACCATACCTATGTAACCACACAGAAAAGAAAGCAAGAATATAATCTGTATGAAGTAAAGAAAGCAAGAAGGCATGCAGTACATACATATTTACATCTGAAAAACCCAGAAAGTCATTTGGAGCTTTGAACCTACGAAGAGCAATATCATAAAGAGAATGCCTTCCTTTTACTTCTTCATTTAGCCTGGGCCTTACGGCTCTTCAAGGTAAAGGATATCATGTTGACGTTGTTTCAAGCCAAACGAACAAACACTTTATAAAGAGAACAAAAAGTAAGGAAGGGAAGCGGGATGACGGCGGGGCCAAGGGAAGCAGAAGTCGACTCTCTGTCATGAGCACTCATTAGAGAGTGCTCATGACGGAGAGGAACAACGAGTCGCCCCCTCCAGAAGGGGCGAGCTGAAGACGACGGCGCTCAGCGGCTAGCTCATCCGTGTGAGTCTTGCTGGAGACAGAGAGAGATAGAGAGAGAAGAAGAGAGACAGAGAAAGACAGAGAGACAGAAAGAGAGGAAGAAAAAGATAGAGATAGAAAGAGAGACAGAGAAAGATAGAGAGAGAAAGAGAAACATAATAGAGAGAAGAAAAAGAGAAGGATTACTCCATTCGCACTTCTTGAATGACATGAATGAATAGCCAATGGATCTGACGTCAAGAGCAGGAGAAGACCGCCGTAGAAGCACTCCGCTTTGAGAGGACGCTTCTCCCTGACCGCAACGCGTCCGCCAACGCGCGCATCACAATCAGCACGGCAACTCGCGCAAGTAATATCCTCGAGCGATGGAAGTAGCACCGCGAACGAGAGGCGGACGGCGACCAGGAACAGCTGAGAAGGGAGCTGTCAGTTGTTGTCTGCCAGTTGGGAGTTATCCTTGCTCTCCCCCCTCCTCACTTTCTATTCACTAACCGATGAGCGTTGGAGCAAGCCGTTGCGGCTCTTCCGAATGGCGAGTGCGTGCTTCGATGGCTCGAACTGAATATCCTATCCTTCTAAAGTCTGATCTCTCCTCTCTCTCTCTCTCTCTCTCTCTCTCTCTCTCTCTCTCTTACTCTCACTGTCTCTCTCTCTCTGTTTCTCTCACCCTCTCTCTCTCTCTCTCTCTCTCTCTCTCTCTCTCTCTGCCTTCCTCCTAACCTTGGGCTCGGCCCCGATGGCCTCCATGGTGGTAAGGAGTGCGAGCGCGATAGCCGCCGCCCGGTTGGTGCCCTCCTTGGAGATGATGGCCCGTTTCTGACCCTTCTGCAGGTCCTCGCGGATCAGTCGAGGAAGCAGCGCCTTAATGCCAAAAGGCATTAAAATTTAAAATAATATAGATTATGTAAACTGATTGGCCAGATATGCTATATCGATACTATCATATTGAAATAACTTATGAACGGAAAGAAATTCAAATTCAGTAATGAAGATTTATTGAGATTTTTATTGTTAGCAATTTTAATTTTAATATAAAAAGCTGATTACAATAAGACACTCAAGTCGCTGCGGACTGGTGGTGTCCTCACGCCAGTCCGTGTACGTGAGATGCAGCACCTGTAGGGGAAATCAATAACCAGTGAACAATCCATAAAGTATTCATAATCGCGCAGCTTGAATGCGAGGTTGTCTACGAGTACCTTGCTCGTTTTCTCCTTGCCATTCTTGTGCAGCTGCACGCCCAAACGACGCTCCGTAAGACCCGAGCAAGTCCGTTTCTGAAAAAAAATATAGATTTATTAATTTTTCTTTGTTTTCTTTAAAATAATTCTGATTCCAATTGACAAACTATCGATTATTGTAGATAAATTCAGAGAAATTTGAACAATATGACCAATAGAGCCAGCAGGTCCTGCGTACCTCTTGAACCGCCCCTTGGCCATGGCCGACTTCAATCTTCTCGGCCCCATTCTCCAGCTTCATCTTACGAGTCGAGCCTTCCGGCACCTACGGCTTCATTCGCACCTTCAACTTATTTTATTCTCCAAAACCTAAAGCTATTCTTTCTCTCTACTCCTGCTCCCTTTCACTCTCTGACCACATTTTGTCCTCACCACCCCTCTCTATCCCTCGCGTAACTCTCTTTCCATCTTTCTCTGCTAACCTCTTCTATCGTAGTTTCTCGGCTGTACTTCTTTTTCTTCTTTTTCTAAAATTTTTTTTATTGAAACGTGTGTATGTTTAATGTTGTAAATATATAGATTCTATAATGGATGCCGGAGAAACCTGCGGCGGTTCCGCCAACTCAATAACGACGTCCAGGTCGTGTTCGAGGACCGTCTGCCAGAAGAAGAAGTGCTCTTCCGGGGAGGGACTCTTAAAGGGGAAGGAGAGGAGATAAAATTCGCATTCCAAATAAAATGTTCTACCTTTCCGATCACAATCTGTTTGTCGACGTATGTAGAGAGAGGTCCTCCCCACCTCTCTCTTGTTCTTCCCTTCCCCTTCATCCCAAGTCCCTTCCCTGTCCCCATTGTAGTTTGTATTGTATATGTGTTTTCCCATCGTGTATTTATAGTGTTCGCTTATTGTTACTGTATTTGATGCCACGTGTAATTGTTTGTGTGCCAGTTACGGCACTAGGTGGGATTGCCTTTGGGGAGTAGAGCATTTAGCCATTTCGCACCTCTCGCCCTTTTGACCCGGCAAGTTGGGAAGAGCCGAGTGGCTAGTCAGTGTAGCGGCAGGGGCCGGAGCCCAGTGGTGTGCGAGGCGAGTGGAGTGGAGGCCGCGTGGTTAGCGGCAGGAAGGGACTCGTCTGTAGCGGCGAGAAGGACGTCAGGAGTGACGACTGTGACAAGGACATCGGCATCAAGGATCGAGTGGACGTGAGTAATTGGGGGATTGTATTGACTTGCTCTGTGTTTATTTCTTGTTCTGCTTTCCTTTCCTTTCTATCTAAAGTAATAAACTTGTTATTTATTACTTTCCTAGCCTTCTTCGCATTCTAAGGTTGGGTAAAAGGGGCTTGAGAAGGGACAGGTCGGTCGTGAAGTGAGTCCGAGCGCCAGCTTGTCGAGAGCCAAGGGACCACCCTTGGCCACACGTAGTTCAGATCGAGCAGCACCGAGGAGTCGTTGAGCGGGAGGGAGGTGGCGCGGACAAGAGGGAGAACTGGGCGACTGCAGTGAGAGACTGGGAGGATGAGAAAGAGAGAGAGGGAGTGAGAGCCAGCGAAGTGATAGACTGAGGTAGAGAAAGAGAGAGAGGAAGTGAGAGGCTGAGAGGGGGAGAGAGAGTGGGAGTGGGGGGGGGGGGGGTGCAGAGGGAGTGAGAGCCAGAGAAGTGAGGCATGAGAAACAGACCGGCATATCAGCTGCTTCATTTCCTCTTCATCGAGGCACTCCTCGGGCAGCAGAACGACTTCTTTTGCCTGAATTGTGTTATACATAATTGCAATAATTAAATTGCCTGCAACCATGAAATTGGCCTTGGTCAAAGAGCGGAATCTCAATCTAAAGTACAAATCTAAAGCGAATTTAAAGGCTGCCTCTTTCTCGAATTCAGCCAGAATGTCCCAAGCAGACCGCGTGGAAAAGGCGTCCATCTTGAATTCTTACCATCTCTTCATGATATCACTAGTGAAGCACAAGACTAATGGCGCTCTCTCTGCCAATGGCAGTTCCTCTTCGTTCCGTGAAAGAGTGAGAGTGGATACGCACGTTCAGCGGCGGCCGCCTTCTCTCGCTCCTTGCATCCGCGGCGCCAGCTACATAGTACATATCTAGGTGTACGTAAAGTGCAATGATCAAGGTTATTCTTTACCAGATGAGACAAAATTCGTATTTATTGCGAAAGAAAGACCTTGTTTATATTATTGGCAAGGCTCGAGCAAAGAAATTTACGAAAACTCGGGAACATTAAAACAAAAAAATTCACACACATTACAACACTTTGCTAATGGCTCGATTGACATATTTCTAGTAAAAGAAATGGCCTGGCAGACACAGAGATACATATGAATATTTGTATGACGTGCATACAAACATCTATGCATCCAAATAAAAGACAAATATGGTTTCTAACCGTAAACTACTGCTTACATAAGTCATAATTTATGAACAAAACTAGCGATATACATATAAATATGTAAATAGGGATAAATAGGGGTTATTAACAGAGCCTCTAAAAAATCTTCGACAGAAAATAAAATAATTTTTAGAATAATTTCGATTCTTTCTTTTTTCATGATTTTGTCTAGAAATCATTTCCTGTTCGCGCAGAAGACAGCAGAACCCGATTGCAGAGAAGAAGAGCGCGTCATCCACGCGCTGCCATCAGCCGTGCACATCGCAGCCACCACTTCGACGAGCTGGCCTGAGGCGCGCCGTTCCTAAAGCGATGCTGGCTGAGTGCTTAGTGGCTGGGGGGTACAAGGCGGACGATGCAGGTTCAATTCTCGAGTCTGAACTGACGACGAGTACGCCCTGGTCGCGTTTGCAGGAGAGAAGCAGACACTTGGAGTAGATCTCCTCGACGACGTCTGGCTCGCCGGAGTACGACCAGCTGCCGATGGCTCCTGTCGCTGCCTCAGACGCGGTTAGGAATGCGGGGAGGGTGCACGACTGGCACGGCACTCAACAGAAGAGATGCAAGCATTTCTTTTTTCCCTTCGATAAGAGATGTCTATAGAAGACTGGGAACTATTAGCAAAGTTGATCTGTCAATTGAACAACGAGAACTAAGCGGGCTTACTTGGGAGGACACATGCAATGGCCTCGATCTGCTGGGCTTGCATCCCATTGGGAAGCAGCCAGGCAGTCGCTCCCTCGGGACACTCGAGGAAGTCGTAGGTAGAGGAGACCAGGAAGCCGAAGAAGGGCGAGACGCGCAGAGACAACTAAACTATTCTTGAGCTTAAGGGAGACTGCGTTTTTACATAATCGCTTATTATTTATGCTTAACACAAATAATGAACTCCACTCTTATTCGTGTATGATGGTAATTAAATGTCATTTTAAATAGAGAATTTAAAAAAAAAGTGAATGAAATAAGAATGACCGCCAGCTCTCCGCGACTGCAGCTGAGACGGTTGCCCTGTGCCACGAGATGGTCGGCGCATTCTCGGTAGGTAAGGGGACAGCTGCCGTCCGGGCGGAGGCGGAAGGGGAGCGGCGGACACGCGGAACACGCCGCGCTCGCCAAGAACTAAGCAGTGTCTTATTAAAGGCATGCTCATGGCTTGAATGTTAGTAATATGTACTTGGTTGGCTATCTAACGTACGCCAAGAATGAGGAGAGGCAGACATTGAAATTGTGGTCCGGAATTCATTCTTGGTAAGTTTGACTTTGGCTGTAGAGTGGGCTGAGAGAAGAGGCTGTTGTCGATGGTCGCCTTTGCATGGACTTCAGAGCATTTATGGAACTCTTTCCCGGGCCTTCATTAGAGAGTAGAGAGTGTAGAGAAGTCAACGAGATACTCAAAACTTCAGTCTCTTCAACTTTCTCTTCCTCTCCAACTCTCTCTCTCTCTCTCTCTCTCTCCAACTCTCTCTCTCACTTCAACTCTCTTTCTCTCCAACTCTCTCTCTCTCTCTCTCTCTCTCTCTCCAAGTCTCTCTCTACCTCTCTATCTCATTTCTCCTCCTTTTTTCTCCGCCTTCCATAATGCCTTTCAATAGGTTTCTCTGGCCAACTCATTCTATTTTTGACCGACGCTCATTTAAGTTCCGTTCGAATATGGTCAGGATAAGGAGATTAGGATCATTTCACGGTGCAAGGAATTACCGGCAAAAGGTGGGAGCAGAAGGTGTGAGATTCAACGGTAGAGGGAGAGAGAGAGAGCGAGAGAGAGAGAGAGAGAGAGAGAGAGAGAGAGAGAGAGATTGAGTGAGCGAGAGAGGAGTGAGAGAGACGATTCAGAGGTTATATGCATTCCCTCTGGCCTCCATGAATATCTCCTACGCTCTCTCTCCCTTTTTCTCTCTCTCTCACTGTCTTCTGTTTGTTCATTTGAAGAATCCCCCTTGTCTGCTCTCAAATCCTCATCACGCGCTCCCTGCACATTTTGCGTGGGTTTCCTTAAGGGGCCCTGTCACATGGAATATGCAAATGTCGAACCAGATCAAACCATCATGAAAGGTTGTCAATGATGAAACTGCATGGAGATTAAAGAGAAGGAACTCAGAAAAACGAATGAGGCAAACAGCGTAGGAATACAGAGAGAGACAATGGGAGGAGAGAGGGAGAGAGAAGAGAGAGAGAGAGAGAGAGAGAGAGAGAAGGGGGAGGGAGTGTGAGGGCTATGAGAGAAGGCAAAAAGAGAGAGTTTGCACTAGGAAGATGACAGAGAAGCCCTCTGCGATACCAAATTCGTCACCACGTGTTTCTGATATAAGAGTGATCACTGAAATATAGCAATCTGTTTGTCCACATTCTCCAGTCAATTTATTCAGAAAAAGGCGAGCTGGCAATCATCAAAGTCATCATTTCCTCTTTTCCCATTCCCTCACTTTCTCTGTGTCCCCTGCTCCGTTCTATCTCATCAACAATGTCACAGCAAGTGTTTGTTTCCACCTTGCTGCCACGACGCATCCCAGAGAGATGTGGCAGTTTATCACCGGGTATCATTCTACTGCTGCGTGGTGGGCCAAGACGGTTGTTTACCTTCGCCTCAATTCGTGTCGATCTCCCTTTTTCACGAATTCATATCTTTATCATGAACGGATAAAAATGGGGGAGATGAAGAATCAACAAACAACAATGGAGAGCCGGTGAGCTCGACAAGGAAAGGAAATAAGTGCCTTGGGGATGTAAGAGGGAGAAGGTTGATCACAAGCAAAGGCTTAGCGCGGATAAAAGCGAATAGGCGGACGTTTTGGATCACAGGTTCATAGACATGCACACTCGCAGGAAGCCGTTTCTCAGTCGTCGAAACGCGGGAAAGGAATAAATACACCAATATCCTTCTAGCAAACGGATGAGGGGAAAAGTTGACGTTACTGGCGTTGAGGAATGTCGGCGTGGGTCTATGAGAGGAAAGCGGGTCTTAATGGCGTGGGGGGGATGGGGGCGTCTATTAGAGGCAGTGGGAATTTAATTGGGGGGAGTCGTGTTGGTAAAGGCATCGTAGGATCATACATGGTGTACGGGTACTCATGTCATATCTCCTATCACCGGTTAGGGGAAGAGGGAATTCGCACAAATCACAAGTATTTCATACTGTGGAAAGGTACGCGAGTTAAGAAGAACCCATTATGGTGGCAGACTCTGATTGCCAGAGCAAATAGCTTACAATCTATAATAATATTCTGGGATTACGGTATATTTATAGTTGAGGAAAGGAAAAACGAGGACAGCAAAAGAAAACAAAGAGAGAGAGGCAGAACCCGTTCAGAAGCCGGACTTAAAACGAAAAATTGAAGCAAGGGTGGTCCCATCGAGGAAAATAAATAAATAAGGCTAAAAACCGCTATAGAACGAGAAAAAAACCATCGTGCGTAGACTAAAAGAACCGCGCATAGGCAATTAGTACCCTATGAATATTTGCATACTTACAGTATACATTTAAAGGTAGCCAATGCTTTTTCAATGTGTGCCTATGGTTTGGGAGGAAAGAAAGCACAAGAGTCCAGTTCAGAGAAGAAGAAAAAACAGTTGTGACACAACAAAAGGAGATAATGGCAACAATATCACAGAGAGAAAGGAAGCGAGTAAAATGGTTTGGGGACGATGAGGCACTCACTTGTGGGGGCCATGGAAGGGCCCATTGCAGGGTTACACTTCTTTTGGCTAATTAGTCGATAAAATGGATTAAGGGAAACAATCCTTAAGAAACTCGACAATCACAATTTCCTTCGATAGCGTAAAAACCCGATGCGAGAGCTCGCACGCATGGCGTGCGCTTTGTGTCTGTGGTCATCGAGGCATTCCCAATCGGACGGGAGATTGGCTATCACAATGTATTGGCCAGTACACATGGGGGAGTTGGCAGAAGAACTACGAAGACAACGCGGGATAAATAGTCCAGGAATCCATGGGGAAAGAAAGGGGTCTCGACTGGAAAGGCGACTACGGTACTTGAGATAAATAAAGGACTACAGATGGCCGTACTCCTTGGCCTTCTCTCGGTTGTAGTCCTTGAACTTCCACTGTTGGTAGCGATTGTTGGCCACGTCGCACTGGCTCATCACGAGCTTAGCACCGTCCCGAGACATCTCCAGACACTTGTTCGTCACCACGTGGAGGAGGGAACCGGTCTGGAGAGAGAGGCAAAAGATAGAGATTGTAAGCACTCTGAGATGCTCTCTGGAAGGGAATGGGCGTAGAGAGAGAGAGAGAGAGAGAGAGAGAGAGAGAGAGCAGAGAGGAACAGAGAAGTCATAGAACGAGATGATACAGGGGAGAAATAGAGAATCAAAAGAACAAGCCAGAGTACACTGATAAAGAAATATAGAAAGTGAGAGAGAGAGAGAGAGAGAGAGAGAGAGATAGAGAGAGAGAGATAAGATTGCTACCTCATGATTGTACTTCCACTCCTGGTTGCCCTTCATTCCATGGCATCCGAATATCATGACATCCTGCCCTGCGTAGTCGATGCATGACTCGTCTCGGCGGATCTCTCCGTCCTTCGACAGCATCCAGTACTGCAAGCAGTCACCAGTTACAGTCGGTCATCCATTTTCTCTGCCACTCTGTCCAATATCAAAATGGCCACATTCCGTTCAATACCAAAATGCAACAATATGTACAGTCAATAATGTTTAAGGCACCTGAAATTAGCTTAAAAGGGTAAATTATAAATAATCAACAATAAAAATGTTTTACTTCTTTTTAAATTCAAATTCACATTACTCCCGAAGCACGTTCCTTCATTGGCTTTCGTCGAAAAAAAAATACCAATAATGTATTCCACAATATTCGCCAACCACGAGCAGAGAATGAATGCCTTACAAGTCGAGGCCTGCTTGGAAGACTGCGCCTTCAATCTCAGAATACCTGATTACCGCCTTGAGAATGACACCAGTACAGGCCGATTCTCTTCTGCTGTCGATTTCCATGTGCTGCCCAGTCGATGCACTGCTTCCAGCCTCCGCCGGCATTTCGAATCTACCGTACTTTGCTAAGATTCGCGACAAGACATTTTGACTGTAAAACCCTCTACCCACTGCACCACAGGAAAAGGGAATGACTACAGTTAATTAGGCAAGAACACAGCATAAAAGAACGATGAGAGATCGAGAGGCGCGCAAATTCCCAAAGGTGACAAAATATGATTCTCAGAGAAAACAGAGTAGTGCAAAACAAATGCGCATACTGTCCTAAATACAGCATAAATAAAGTAGCTATTTGTGTGGGTGTGTCTATGAATCATGCATTTCTTCCTGCGATTTCCAGATGACTCTTCGTTAGTTGCTGCAGACACCAGCCGAGGACGCCTGTCAGATACGGTATGTAATAACAAAGCATGCTTGTCAAATAAACATGTATGTTCGCTAATTGTTGTGCCTCTGGAACGTGCTTCTTGGACATTTCAACGTTCAAATTTCCCGCGTTTTCCGTCGCATTTCGCGCCAAAACCTGATTGCCACCCTGATCATGACAGGGATATGGAGAGACGGGCTTCGAGTCGGCCTCTTCACCAACAGCAGAGTCGACGCACGACGCAATGGCGGCGTTTCTGATCTGTAACCCGCCCCGACTTTACGGCCCCGATCGATAATCACCTGGTTTCCACCCTGTCCGTGGCAGGGATACAGGCCGAGTGGCTTATCCTTGTCGTGTCTGCCGACAGCTGCATCCAGACACTTGGCAGACCCGCCGCTCACGGCACCGCCGTTTCGCACCTCAAACGCGCGGGGGAAGCGTGAGGTTATCCACATGCTTGGTGGGTGGTGTAAGGAGAGAATTAGAAGAAAAGAACGAGCCAAAATCATTAGTCTGTCATTTACACCACAATGCTGTATATGGTTCGATATTTTTCACCGATTCAAAAATCGAGCTTTTGACTTTCTCAAATGTTCACATATAACATCGAACCATATCCAGCACGTACAACTTGTTAGAAAATAAGTTACTTATTAAGAATAAAAAGTAATTGTTTTTTTTAATAGCTAAATGTTGAACTCCACATAGAATGTCCACCACCAATGACTCTGAGCACGAATATGTTAGCTCTAGTTTGCACGATCACCAATTCTACTTCCCTGCAAGGATTAGGAGCTGCGCCAAAAAGTCAACTGCCTTTCATGCACTACTCGTTCCAAAAATCACACCGGTTAGGTACAGTAAGCAGAGAAGTTTAACAAATTTTTTTAAATTTTCAAATCAGGAAGAGAAGATGAATTTGCAAAATTGGGATGTAGGGAGGAATGAACAGTCATAAATCGACAGCTGAAAGAGATGAAACAACTTCAAGACTGAGGAAAACTGCAAGCACAGTTAAGAAGTGCTTCAATAGAAGTCAAACTAAAGGAAAAGTGCTGAATACAATTGTTATTGTGACTGAAATGAGTGAGAGTGTGAAAGAAGGGATATGGATACCATGCGGAATTAGGAATGAAGAGGATGTGATGTTGAAATGCTGGTATCCGTGCACGGAACAAAGTTAAAATATACCGTATCACTGATACACCGAATGCAGAATATCGCATTAAGAATAACTAGTTTGGTTGATCATATCCGGTATATTTTAAATTTCATAGCACAAAACAAAGGAGAGAGTAACAGTGGTGCAAGGTGAGGATGGAAAGCAACGCGCGCTTGAGGTGACATTTTCGCTCTTTCGAATAAAAACTCTTCATCTTACCTTTGCCACGGACAGAATAGCAACCATTTCAATGATAATTAATATAAAGTTATTAAAAAGACTGAATTCATATCTAATTCTTAAAATAAACTTAATATTTCTGCAAAACCAAAAATATTTATGCATATAGCTTAAATGGGTAAAGAAGTCAACAAATATCTCTCTGGAGATGCGAACGGTGCATTTTTTAGCTAATGGAAAGGACGACGTGGAAGGAAAGAGCAGAGAATGGACAACACCAACGGATTCGGTGGGGTGGATGGTGGATTGTGATTCAGAGTGAGAACTAAAGGAAGGGAGTGAGAGAGATAGACGAGACAGAGAGAGAAAGAGAGAGAGATAGAGAGAGAGAGAGGGAGAGAGAGAGACAGAGAGAGAGAGACAGAGACAGAGAGAGAGAGAGAGACAGAGAGAGAAATCGAGAGAAAGATAGAGAGACAGAGAGTGAGTGAGAGAGAGAGAGAGAGAGAGAGAACGAGATCAGACCGTAAGGGGTAGGCAAATGTAGAAAACGACTTAACCATACAATGGGCAGACTGAATCCAGGGATAAGAAATAACAGCAAAATTGGGATGGACTTCTTAATCGCGCTCAACCACATAAATCAAAGAAACTTTAATTAACCCTCGCACAATACTTGTCCCCAAAATTTTAAATATGGTAAATATGGCACGAACCTCTCCCTTGGCGATGGACTCTCCTGGAACGAAGAGTTCAGGGAAGATATTGTCAAGGTACCACTTGAAGGACTTGCATTGCAGACGATCACGGAGTGCCTTCCGCCCAGAGATATCACCGTATTCACCCTGTGGGAGGGGGAGATAAAGTCATCTAAAGACACCTCCTGCGTCCCAAGATTGGAAACTATGTTTTAAATGATACCCACAACCCATGGAGAATGAGAATTGATAAATGTGACTGACAATCTGATTGTTGATCCTCTCATAGTAGTAAGTCTTGTATTCATCCAGCCACACTTCAGCGAGTCGCACCGAATTCCGCTTCAGCACGTTCACTCCGGTTCTTAAAGTTTAGTTTCCAAATTTACATTATTAAAAAAAATTGACGGGAAGGGATAGGATCGATGCTCTCCTTTAACAGACCCGAAATTTTCAGAAAGATTTTCCAGCATGCAAAAAATTATATACTAATGAAAAGACTTTCATTACAGAGACAGTCGCAAGAAAAACCAAATTAATATATTTAGTCTTTTTTCAGGGTAAAGAAAGGAAGCATGCAATTCAATCCAGCAAAGGGGCAAGTTATAATCATAAGAACCAAATATAGAACTTAGAATATAGGTAAATGACCTCCCATTAATGAATAAATAGGGGAAAAGTTCATGTTATCAACATATCCTTTTCCATTGCCAAATCATCGACACTTACGATCCAGGGACGCTGCAAGTAATGCCTTATCTAAGTTCATCTTTGTGATTCCCCTCTCCCTATATCAATAAAATAATATCGCTCATTAGCCCTATCTCCTTAAAAAACAATGAATACGGGAAATGCGTTTTCTTCCAAAACAATGGGAGAATGACCAGAAAGGATAGCGTATCCCATGACACTGGTTCCCTCCCCCTACCTCCATTTGTAGGGCGACCGCTTTCTGAAGATGTGTCCAACGTGGGAACACGGCACAATCTCGAGGGTTCCGCCGCACATCCAGATCTGCAAATATACAAGAAATCGATCGAAAAATCCCCATTAATGAAGAATATGCTATATGGCTGACAACGAGCTTTTGCCAACCCAAAGTCTGATCGTTATCAAGTAAGTAATTAAAGAATCCAAATATTAATAGTATAATAAACCTTAAAGCTGAGTTCCAAGTTCTCGCCGCCCCAGATATCGAAGCCTGGATCGTATGTGCCTAGCTTCTCAAAGTAGGCGCGGTCGATAGAAAAGAGACCGCCAGCCATGGTAGGAGAACTAAAGTCGGTTAGAACCAGTCAAAGTAAATCAGCAGCAGTCATCAATTATTATGATTTTTAAAAATCAATAAACATTTTAGGTTGATAAAGGGAGGCACAGTCTTATTGACGGTAGTCGTTCCTATAGGTTATCATTAAGATAACAAATTGAAGACATAAATTCACAATCAGTGAATATCATTTGAAAGCTTATAAAACGATTTCTCTATTGTTCATGACCAACAGCAATAAAAGCGACCGTAATCCCAGACTAACCGAACTGGATCGATGGCGCGCTTTCGGTTCTTCCGGTCACGTTCCGGAATGGCGTGCCAGTTGAATTGCAACGACCAGTCGAAGCCGCCAACATTCGTGAAGTATGCCTGAAAGCAAGCGTCTGTGTTTCTCTCTCTCTCTCTCTCCATACCTTGGAGTAGTGGTACTCGAAAGTGTTATCATCGATGACATCAATGACGGGGCAGACGACTGTGGTGGGGTCTCTCTTGATTCTGTCCAGGAGTGGTTCGATCCATCCCTCCATGCATTCGCAATGCGAGTCCAGGTAAGTCAGCACGGCGCCCTTCGCCACGGCTGCGCCGCGTAGTCTAAAATGCGTACAAGTAAAAAAAACAACTAAGTAAGTCCAACCGTAAATATAAAATAGACATTCTACAAAATAAGCAAGTAAAAAAAACAAATAATTAAATAGCCAACCTGGCCCTGATGAGTCCTTCTCGCTTCTCCATCCTTAGAATGCGCACCTTCGGGAACTGCGCCATGTACTGTTCGAGAGGCTCTAGGAAAGAAATTAAATATATTTTTGGCTTCATAGAAAATATCAACCTTATCCCCATTTTTAGAGGTTACAAAAGGATATAGATAAAGACAACTAAACTTGTTAAATATGCCTAATTGTAAGTGTTGGTTTTCCATTAATCGCGTTCGCCAAAACTATTATATTGACAATCCGTTGCACAATGAATGCCATCGTGCGATTCAAAATTGTAGTGCACCACCCTCACTTTTAGTGTGTTCCATGTCAGAGAAGTCGTCGACAAGTACGATCTCCTTGAGGAGTTGGTCGGGAGTTCTCTCCAGGATGGAGTGGACCGTGCGAAGAAGCACCGACCACGCCTCGTTGTGGAAGCACACGATCACTGAGGTGTCTGGAAGACCTTCCGAGTAACGTTCCGTCTTGCATCTGAGTAGAGATGGGAGTGTGAGCGATAGAGAAACGAAGGAAAAAAGAGAGAGAGAGAGAGAGAGAGAGAGAGGCAACGTACTCCTCGTCAATTCCAGTTGGCAGCGTACGGTGGACGGAGATGAGATCAGAGGCGTACTGGTTGAATGCGTTGTTTTGGAAGCCCAGGTCATACTTGGCCTTCTCCTCCTTGGACAGCTTCTGCAAGGAGAATAGCTAAAAGAATCCACCAATAGGACTAGTGAAATTTATAAACATAACAAATGCATTATTATATGCATTATTTATAATTCTGTTCTTTCAAATCCCCGTAGCACCCTGTCGCTGTTGAAAAAAAAACATTACAAACTTAATTTCATTTAAATGAAACGTACATTCTTGTCAATCTTGATAGCCTTGCCCAGCTCGCCCTCCTGATTCGGGTCGCCTCTCTTGTAGATGGCCGAGTTGGGGTCGACCAGATAGGACGGCTTCGCGAGAACCTCAAGGAAACGAAAGCATAGAAGGAAGAAGAATCAAGCCACTCTTAAGCAATATAAAGCGAGTCGCACACTCTTTTAAGGGGGGAATCGAAAACTCAAGAGGAATAAAGCAACAAAACAAAATCGACATGCAGGATCCTTCGTAAATCTCCTGGGGATCCCAGGAGGTAGGCGCAGACCCAATTTTGAGGGACACCTTCACTCTCTTCACCCTTAGAATGTCTGGATCCATTGTGGGAGGCATCGTGTCAATTTCTGCGAGTGGCTGGGGAGGTGGACCCAATTCACCCACCCCACCACGCTCTCTTTCGGGTATCTCAGCCGGAACGTGTACCCTATGGAGCACTTCATCCTCCACCTCAATAGGGCTGCCAAAGAATTATTTCTTAATGAAGTTGATAGACCTAGAGGTTAATAAACATCGTATTCGTTAATAGTCGCAATTTAAACCGGACTTCACTAAATAACTAACATTGGCTCCGGCGCCACCGTTGGGCTTCTCCTCTTCTTTACGATCTTCTTCCTTTTGACGCTCGATAGGAGGCCCGAATCCTAAATTAACTGACAACTTACAAGTTATATTTTAATTTGAAATTATATGAATAAAGCGCATATTATAGTAATACTAATTAGAACAATAAAATATTCGAGGGAAAGGCAGTGAAATATCATTTGAACTAACCTTGAATCGAGTCCACTTTCCGCTTGTCAATCTTGGCGTTACCATCTCCTTCACCAACGCCGTGCTGAAGATGTAAAGAGATAGTTGGTGGAAGAAAGAACTAGGATGGCAGCAGAAAGAGGCTGAGAGAAAGGAAGAGAGAGCAAGAGAGAGAGGGAGAGAGAGAAAGAGAGAGGGGAGGAAGCATAGCGAGAAGACGATATGGACAAAATAATCATCAATCATGCCGTAATAAAAATTTTAATAACAATAAGACTACTTTTTTATGGAGAAAAGTTAACCCCAAAGTCAACGGGAACGTGTTCGTCGCCACTGGACGCGAAGTAGAAGATGGCAATTAGCCAGACTGCTGGCACGAGCAGCACCTTCAACCCAGATGCATATTGTATTTATTTTTACTCTTGTACGTTCACATATTCTTTTTTTTAAAGTTTATTGCTACATACTTAAATACAATAAAAGATTAAATTGCAACATTGAATTGTCGCTGCTTAGTGTTCCAAAAATTAACATTTCAAAAACATTAGTAAGAAAGAGCAAAGTGAATTCGGACCACTTTCATGGCGAGAGACCGCCTGCGTGCGGGGAGCATGGTGGAGTGCCTTGGCTGTGGTCTCCGAGGTGGTGGACCTTGGAGAGGCTTCCTCTCAGCCCCTCTCGCTCCCGCTCACGCCTTCCACGAACCCGTCTTGGCCTCTGCTCTTTGGCGCTCCACAAATAGTGGTCAAGCAGTCGCTATCCTGAAAAGAAAATAAACTAATTAATCTCATTCAACTCTGTAAGAATACATCAAATCAGCAAATGCCACCTGGTTTTCACCACAACGAGCTTCAGTAAAATAAATTCATTAAAACAGCCCAGAATAACTTATAGAAAACGTTTCCTCGATAATATATCGGACAGGATATATTAGCACAAGTTTCATTACGAACATTGTCCACAAACATCAAGGATAAAAACTATTTAGCAAACAAAAGTGAGAGAGAGAGGGATCGAGAGGGAAAGAAAGAGAGAGAGAGAGAGAGAGAGAGAGAGAGAGAGAGAACGGACGAAGAGAATTAGGCATATATCGAAAAAAAAACCCAAAAAATTCGTCAACCAAAGCCAGGTGAAAGAAATGATATTCTTTCTGAAGGATATAGGGGCAGCAGAGATGTACCAGATCGCGCGAAGCTGAGCAATCAAGGAGCAAGGCTGGGAATGCTAAATGGAATATGGGCGCAGAACTTCAGATGACATCGATTAATCTCCGCAATAGAAATGATTCCAAGTACTCTCCAATGCCCTTTTGCAGATTATGAGCTGGCCGTAAGGAGCTGATAGACTGATAAGGACAAAACGTCTGTAAGGTTCTCTAATCCCTATCACCTCCCTTCGTTTCCAATCCATACTCCTCCCATTCTTGAGCCACACCCTCCCTTATCAGTTATAAACATAATCACCCTTCCCACGCATGGACAATCCACGGAATCGCGTATCAAACAAGTTCGACGACTTCGTCAGAACACTCGCACCTTCAGGATTTTTAGATCCAATCACCATTCACTAGAACAATTCAAGAAATCTCAGAATAGCCATCAAACTTTATTGCCCTAACGAATGCGGAAGTGGGCAAGCGGTGGGATTTGAGAAAGGCCTGCATTATCTCTCTTTCTCGTCCTCTCTTCTCTCCCTTTCCATCATCTCTTCGTCTTACCATCTCTCTCCTTATCTCTCTCTCACTTTATCTGTCTCTCACTTTGTCTCTCTCTCTTTCTCTCTCCCTAAACACCTCGCACTGGTTGACTCGGACACCTTGTCCTCTCTCCTCTTAGCCAGCAGCTTGCTCATATCCTCCGCAATCCCTGTGGAACGGATAAAGAAAAAGCCGCGCACGATTTGTCTTGGAAGCCTTTATCTCTGGACCCTTTCCCATCAGTCGTGTAAAGCGCTGTCTTAGTGCCTTGGATCGGGACGGCATTAAACAGGGTAGAAACTTTCTTTGGTCGAAAAGAAACGGGGACAAGTCCGGATGGCACAAAACTCCCACATTTCCCTTGTAAGACTATTATCGTATCCCAAATATTTTTTTTTCTCATTCCGCTCTCTCTCTCTCTCTCTCTCTCTCTCCTTTTTCTCCCTCTCTCCTCCTTCGCAGTCTCGCCTAAAGCTTTCACGCCGATGACTCCTTCACTCCAATACCGTTTTCAAACACGACTATTCTACAGATGCTTGCTTTCTTCCTTGCACTCGCTGTCCACTTCACGGCCCAAAGAGGTCCGTCTTTTCTTTTTTCCAAGTCAGACAGCAACGAAGAGAGCGATGAGAGAACGAGAGGAAGAGAAGCAGAGAGTGTTGCTCGTAACCTCTCAACAATGCCCGTGGGGCGTCTTGAGGGCGTCAGGGAAAGGGGCAGCAAGGAGTGAGAGAGAGAGAAGAGAGGAGCGTGTTGGCGACTTTAGACGGTCAACGACAAGCACCCGTGTTGTCCGGTTTGGGCAGGCAAAGACTTGCGAGAGAGAGAGAGAGAGAGAGAGAGAGAGAGAGAGCGAGAGAGAGAGCACAGAAAGAGCGAATGGAAAGAGAGCAGGAGACAGAGCTGAAAAGAAGAGAATTAAAGTGAGCGAGAACAATCGAAAATGACAGCACAAAAAGCATTCAACCTGTTGAAAAGAAGAAGAAATATCACCACCTTCATCCGTCATGTAGGAAAGAAGATTAATAATAAGTTCTCTCGATTAAAAATATAAAAAAATCATCATCATTCACACAAGCAGATTTGAAGCAATGAGTAAACGAACATTTCCGCCAACTTAATGGATTAGCAAGAAAATGTCAGCAGTAAATGAGAAATATCTATTTATAGACTTGGTCCGCTTCTCATTAATTACTGCTTAAATGTCATCCTGTTAAGCAAAAAGAGATGAAAAAGAAACAAAATGGCTTCAATTTCCCATTCTTTCATCTAGCGTTTGGAATCGGCTGCCCAAGGTACACCTGCTAGTTTCAGAGAGAGAGAGAGAGAGAGAGAGGAGAGAGAGAGAGAGAGAGAGAGAGTGGATGGACACAAATGGATGGATGTGAATGTACGGTTGGGAGACCCTTGATCGGTCCTCGGGCTTTCTCTCTTTTCTCCACCGACCAAAAAAGTGGTGTACACACTAGACCAGACGGGCACGCACATGCAATCGAACAAGCGATTTAGGCCTGAGAAAGTTGGAATGCGCGGATAGGAAGGAGATTGTACGGAGAGAAGAGAGAAGAGTTAGAGAGAGAGAGAGAGGGAGAGAGAGAGAGGGAGAGAGAGAGAACTGGGAGGGAAGATATGCACCCTGGGAGAGGGGGGGGGGGGAGACAGAATCAAGAGAAAAAGGGAATAAGTCGGGAGAAGGCGTTAGAGAAGCCCTAATCTCTGAACGACATCTCCAGGAACACTGGCGGGGAAGAGGAGAGCTAGACAATATTTCTCGGTGACAAAATCGCCAGTATTTTGCAGACAAGATAAAATTCGTAGGGAAAAAGTAGACAGACATAATGAGGGAAAGAGGGAGCTAGAGAGAGAGCAAGAGAGAGAGAGAGAGAGAGAGAGAGAGATGCTCTCCTATTTCGAAGAGAGGT